>OX596245.1:9918405-10056175 GCA_951394255.1 Polyploca ridens | reverse complement strand
AGCGGTAGTTTGACACGCGTATATGATTATTGGGATACGCAGAGACATGCTAGCAACAACAACATAATGGTCGGCGAGAGCGGGTCGCTGGCGCGGCGCTACGCGCGGCCGACGCGGGAGTCGCGCGACCACAACGCCAACGTGGCGCGCACGCACTCGCGCATCGCCCACGCGCACGCGCACGCCCACGCCCACGCCCACGCGCACCACCACGTCGCACACACGCGACACGACAACACCCTCGACATTATACTTAAACCTCTCATAGAAAGCACGCAGTAAGTAAGGCTCGCACCTAGGATCCACCATGTTTGTGTTGCAACACTTAGCGGTATGGACGGTAGCTGCACGTATCCCTTGGTTTGTTCGTGTCTGATTTGTTTTGTGTTTTGTTTGTACTGTGCATGTCGGTTGTGGTTTAGATGTTATGTTGTTACGGTTTGGTGGACTAACCCCGGTTGACTAACAAGTGTACCTATACCTATCTAACGTGTAGGTACCTACGTGACGTTTGTTTCAGTTCTAATTAATTGTGTTGTCTCTAATTTATTCGTACCATTGTTTGATGCACATCGTTTTATTATTTGTAATTGTGTTAACTCCATTATATTAATAACAATAATGTCGATGCTCTGCATTATTATGCTCTCTCGCTGTGTGAGCATGAAATCAGTTATAATGACCAAATTGGAGAATGTATGTTAAAATCCCACAGGAAATAAAATTGAACTTAAAGTTTAGTCAAAGGAAAAAGAAACGAATAATTTTCTGAATTCTGCTTTTATTATTTGAGTATCTGTTTTATTAACAGTGTATCTTAAACTCAGGCTGCAGAGCAACTGAACGTATCGAGTGAGGCAACATCTGGCGGCGCGGATGCTTCCAGCAAAACATCTGGCAACAAACCCTCGGGAGTCGCTGAGATGAGCACTGAGCTATGAATTACTTACATAAAATATAGTATTTTGCTGAATAATATATTACGATATATTATAAACACCAACTGAATGATATTATGCTAATACTCATTATTATTTCTATTATATTTTATTATTCGTTGAATAAGCGTTTTGTTGAAATGAACCCTCAGGTGTTATTTATTTTAAAAGTCCAATAGTTTTATAATAGCAAAAAATGCTATACACGTATAAGTTTATTTTACTCACCCAAGATTTAGTATGTTTTAGAATTAGTTTACAATATGTGTTACAATTAGGTGGATTTATCAAACTTTGATTATGTAATTATGGTTTATAAAAGATAGCTTGATCTCTGCGACAGTTGTATGAGTCATATGAAAATTAACCTTATAGCTTTAGCATAAGGTTTATCTGTATCATCATCAAATCAACCACAGATTAAACAGATGAACCTTATTGTAAAGCTATAAGGTTAATTTTCATATGACTCACACAACTGTCGCAGAGATCAAGCTATCTTTTATAAACCATAAAAGGAAAATGAGCGTTTCAGTTTCGAAAGATGCAGCCAGTAACATACTCCTTGGGAAATGTTTCACACAAATTAATATTATTAGGTTATCGTTGTAACAGTTATCGTTATAACAGCTATCGTCATAACAGTTATCGTTATTAGTCTATAAATATGTGTAAATATTGTATCGTGTAAATATATGCTATTAAACCTTAATTTTAAAATTCAATTGAATAGTTGTAGTAATGAAAGAATAAAATATTGAGGGAATGAAAACACATCTTGTGCCAAAGAATTTGCTACTTAAAAGATTTTTGATTCTGAATATACAAATAATTTTAGTATGGTTTTTTTACCTAATAAACTTAAATATACTAAACATGTTTTTTACTTGCATTTAATTTGTTTCTTCAGTTTTAGCATTTTTAGCGTAGAATGCATTTATTTTATTCATTATTGATTTTCATGAGCAACAACGGGTATTGTTATATTTTACCATTTTTATACAATTATGTAAAATACTATTATAAATCAACCTGCTGGTAAAACTTGTACAGATGTTATGTAGATTAGCAATTCGCGTTAGTTCTAAATAAGCAAAGCAATTAAGTATTATGGACATATTTTAAAAATGAGATAATTTTTGAGTCAATTTGAATATTTGCTAAATTTATTACATGGTGTAGTTTTTTATGTTTGATAAAAGACTTAAATTAAAAGCGAAACTCCTTCTATAATCTCTATGTAATATTGATTTCTTTTATAAACGCGATTTGATAGGTGAATGAGTGAAAGTAGTATCAATTTTAGATTCCCAGCTATAAGTAATTATAATTCGTTTTTGCTAAATATTAATAAAAAAACATAGTTACAACTCTTTTATATCAACTAAATGCGTGCAATTCCATAAATTGTATACAGGTCGTTGTTTTGGTCAGCGACGAGCGACTCAGGGTCGATAATACAATAGATACTGGTGCTAAAAAAAATATAAAAAAAATACTTTATTTTTTTTTAATAATAAAAATAAAAAAATATTTTTTTTGAAAATCATGTAATAAGCTAAAGTGTAGACATAATACTCAACGGGAGTACGAGGGAGTGAAGGGGTGGAGCGATGGCGGCTTGCGCCTAGCTCTAGTCTGTGCACATGCCTAGTAACCATACTTTGCGGTAATTTTATTTCAAATTGAATGAGGTATTTCTCAACATATTTACAGTATTTAATGGAATTAAGTCCATTTTTGGGGTATATATATTTTGTACTACCGCTCCTGGGTCGCTTGTCGCCGACCAAAACAACACCCTGTATAGGTATTAATGATAAGTAATTTAATTTTGGACGGTACGCAATACTTACGGTCTACGTTGCATTTTTGAGGCCAAAAATCAACCATGTACGAAAACACTAGACTGAGGTTTAATATAAACAAGTGAAAGTAAATATTTAGGTATTTTAAACTTGCCCAGTACCTAATTTCCAAATTGTAAATACACAACTTGCCCTTAAAATTTTTAAAGACAGCAAATAACCCTGATTATAATCTCGTACCATCCATTTAAATGATCTTTTTACACAGTCAAATGTAAGAAAATAATTTAGTAATTAATTGTAAATTTAATTTCCTAGTAAGTAATGATGCGATGAGTCGGTCAAATTTCTTATTGTGACAAGACTGAGAACTCTGCGATTGTAATTCTACTAAACACATACCCAATATTTGTATCCGATTACATATTTCGTATGTATTTTTCCAAAATTGTATCGATTGTTCGCATTAAACGATGTATTTCGAAAAACTGTAATTTATTTTATGAATCTTTATATCATAGTGTCCTTGCCATATATTAAAAGCGATTATTTATCAATTATCCGACAAAGAATCTGGCTTTGGTATTAATTAAGCCGTTCTGACTCAGATACCGGTAGCGTCCAACCGCCATTAACACTAATGAGGACGACTGAGCCGTCACTAGTCGACATCTTTTGGTTTTAATCGCTATCAACCGCGCAAGTTACAACCCTTTGAAAGTAGAATTTTTTATGACCTACTTTCCAGATAGCGAGGGGATAAAATTACAATCTATAATTACTTTTGTTATAATAAAAAGAACTAGGTAGCATTGTCACACGAAAATCGAAAGCAGATTGTATTTTCATTTAAGCTTTCATCGGGAAAATAATAATTTCAAATAAAATTTCAATAAGCGATTCAGTACTCATCTGTACTCACCCTTACAAAACACTCATAGGTAACCCAGGAGTGCGTAAATAATCATTATCAAGTGACCGCTCTATTTCCCTACAACACATCCAAAATATCCGACTAATTGAGTGTATGTACCTACCCTACGTGTCACTCGTGCCCAATTTGTCTGCATGAAAATAAAAGACAAGGTGAGCACCAGTATGAAAGCCCGAAGTCCACTATTCGGCGAAGGGTGAAAACTCATTACCAGTGTTTAATGAAAGGGTTCCCGGGGCGTGTATGATTACTGGTTAATTGAAAGGCGGAAAATCAGAGGGCAACGAGACAAAGCTGACTTGTAAATCGAATCCTATTCTACAATATTCTGAATGGTTGCGTGGCGGGGTTAACATACGTTTAACTTCAGATAATAATAATAGAGGTATAGTACCTATAATTATGTTCTTTGCATGCAATATTTCAATGTGTAATATACCTACCTACCATACTAATACAATTCAATTATCTAAACTAAATATTAATATTAATTGTAACAGTTGGTAACCAAATATTAATTGAGCAAGTCTACGAAGCTACGAAAAACAAACATACTGCGTAGACTTTAAACAGCGAAACATTTTAACAATCTAGATATAGTGCTTACAATTTATGCTAGAAATTTACCATAATATGTTCATATAAATATCTTCCAGTAAGTATATACTTCCATCTGTAATCTCGCTGAGTGCCTGTCGCCATATATTAAGTTCAGAGAGGGGGTTTACCAGATGTATTCAAAGCATTGCCAAGGATTTTGAAATGAGCTCTCACACCAAAATTCGTTTTATTTATCCATATAAATCTATATTTTGTTCCTAAGAGGTAAAACTTGTTATCACATATTCGTAGTTTCATGAGGGAATTGAAGGGGAATTAATGATACAAATTCGATAGCGGTTTTTATAAACAAATGCTATCGGTACAAAGCCAATTTAAAACAATTTTATTGAAAGTTTTTAGTAATTGTGGGATTCGGTGCCCAACGTCCCATAAGTCTACGCCAAAAGTCCTACCAGTCTGCCAGTTAAAGGGATGTTATTATTGAACTATTTAATTGCCACAGAATACGTAGGTTTATTTTGCGTCTATCATGAACTGAACAAACATAAAAAACAAGCAATATAAATTCTATTCATTTGATATTTTTAGCAAAATATATTATGTAATGAATAAGTAGGTACACACGGCTACAGATCAAGCTATACATTTCCAATATAAGCTGACCTCTCATTGTACGGAAATCCTATACAATGCGAGATCAGCTTATTCTGGAAATGTATAGCTTGATGTGTAGCCGTGTGTACTTACCAAGCGCGGGTATATTGGCCCTGATTCTGTTGTTCACAACTTAACTAATTTTAATCTCACTATGTCTCTTTCTAACAAAGAACATAAGAAAAGGATGTAAGAAATTTAGTCCTGTCAAATTAGTCCAATGCTTATTTTCAATATAAATTTAGTCGCCATCTATCGCGGTTACGCCTAAATACACGCAAAATAAGACGGCAAAGATTAATTCGACAACTTAAAATATGTTCTATCCTTTTTCAATAATGTTCGTAAGAAAGAGATGAGATGTGACTAAAATTAGTTTAGTGTGATTTACAACAGAATCGGCACCATCGCACAATTTACACTTAATAATAAGTACCTACAGCTCAAATAATTAATATTTACATATTAATATCGATGTATAAATTAAATAAGACGAGTAGTTTAGAAACCCATCATTCTATGAAAAATATTTTTTCAGAAACACATTGTACCTATACCTCAGCCAGCCTATACTGAATTTCTGTATTGAATATTCGCCATATACGTCATATTGAGCAATTAGTCTTTGATACAGCTCGTCACCAAATCATATTTGCTATTGCGTTTCCTGTGATCGGCAATATCAAAACGGAAATTGAATTTACTTTGAACAAGTGTTCAATATCTCATTTAATTGAAGAATTTTGTCACTGATATTGTATAAAACCAGATACATAAACTGATCGTTCTAAAAATGTAGACCAATTTTAGCATAATTGTAATACTTTGTGTAACTATCTCTACCTTATTTATCTCTTTTTTTACTATTTATAGGCCTGTGTTTGACCGCAATCTCACCATGGTAAGTGATGATGCGGCCTTAGGTGGTAAGCACACAAAGCCCAGAAGGAACTGGCTCTCAAGTGCAGCTATCGGAACACACCGAAAGGTGCTTGGCGACAGATTTTCAACTTGAGGGTGGTAGGCAGCCAGGCGGGTACTACAAAGTACCCTACCACTGTGCTATGGTTTCCTCACGATGTTTTCCTTCACCGAAAGCTCAAGCTCATTGTAGGATTCGAACCCGGGACCTACATCTCGGTATCCGACGTCACTACCACTGAGCTATCATCGCCTTAATTTCTCTTTGTTGAATGCAAATAAATATACATTCAGGTTTGGTCGATTGTTAGGTCCAGTTTTACCAAACGTCAGATAACTTTCATCCACAGGATAAAATATATGTCAGTTTAACAGATTCTCTATAAATTCTGTCTTATACTCATATTCATCTCGTGGATAAGAGCTATCGAATTTGAAATTGGTCTTTATACTTTATTTCACGCAGGTGCGTTTAGCATTGCAAGATGTAGACCCATATCTTGTGAAATTTCATTCGATTACTCTAAGATACGTAACAAAATATTTCATCTTTATAAAGATATTCCTTGAAACGAACATAGGTATTATTCGAAAGTTTAGTTGAACATATTCTCTTGTTTGGTTGAGATTTGTATGCCGTATTAACAACATTTCATCTCTAAATCTTATAAAACAAAGTGCTTTTTTGACTGTCCTCTTTTCCGCGTAAGTTTTTTTAACTACGCAATGGATTTTGATATGGTTTTCAGTATAATGTGGGATTTCTTCTGGAAGGTTTATATGTATAATATATACATTCTAATTATATTTATAAATAGTGGAGAAAAGTCGATGTTTCGTAATCAATGATTTTCAGGCGGTTAATGGCTTACGCTGGCTAAACCTTGAGGTTAAACATCAGTCCCGAGGCGGGAAATTTGATTTCTTTCGAGTTTTTATTATTTTTTACCTTCGTAGAACAATATGGATAATCTAAAATTTTCACTCTCTTCATGAGAGTGGCTCTGAAACTCACAACACAAGCTAAGTCTAACAGTGGGTTTCAGAGCGCAATCAACACTTTTATATTTTTAATTTGCGCAATGTGCTATTTTGTTTAACCAAAAGTTTGCTTAACTCGAATTAGTAAGACTCGTTGCAACATTGATGCAGAGGACGCGAGAATCGGGCTCCTAAACTTGTGATTTTTTGTTTACTATGAAATAAATATATACATTTTCAAAAATACAGCATTAAATAGTGCTTATAACGTGGAAAAATATGCAAGCTAACCAAACCTATGAGACTAAACATGAAGTATGTAGAAAGCTATAGGTACCAAACAATATACCTAAAAGTAATAAGTTATACCTGGATAAAACATAAGTTACAGAATTATTGTGTGTTAATAGTTGCGTTAATATTTAATAACATTGCTATATTATATAGGTACTGGGGGAAGTGATACTATGTAAAGTATCGCAAAGCAAAGCTAAGAGGTAAAAGAATTTAAAGTAATGTAAACACGAAAAGTTTGCTTTCGAGTTGAGGTAACTCAAGCCGGAAGCGCATTCGAACTCAACTGCCTGGAAAAATTAATTCGAAGCTGCGGCGGCGGCGAGAGCGCCCTCTCCCGAGCGAACTGCGTGCGGCTTTCTCTTTTCAGGATCATTTTCACTCTTCATAAACGAAATAAACAGACTTTAAAATATCATACTCGTGTTCTTTTGTAAGCACACTTATCTACCCGTAATATTTTCTGAAATAATCTCTGGAGTAAAACAAATATTGCCTTACATCTTTTTTTTTTTAATTCTTGATCTTACATTAAAGGTTTAATGAAAACAGTTTTAAGTTGCTGCTGACTGAAATTGCATATTCACGGGAAAATGGAGTGGTAGGTATTGTAATTGTGTGTACGTAGATGCAGGCGTGTGATGCCGTGTGAGCGTGCAGTCGCCGGCAATTAGTACCGTGACAATGACATTCAAAACGTGTGCAAATACGTACATAGAAGGGTAGTGAGCGCTCGTGCCGTGTTACGGGAATCAGACAATCTGCCCTCTAGCTGTATACCTAATACATGGAGCTTGAACAAATTAAGTTATAGCATTACAATCACCGTAAACAATGCGTCTTATTGAATGTGCTTCTTGTATGTATAAAATCAGTCGGTATGTCACTTTACATTTAACGTACTATATGGCAATACTGAATAAATAATCCATGAAACATTATAGACTGCGGTCAAACGCTCAAGAGCAAACTTACCCAATCACGGTCGGTAACAATGGCTATTGAGATTGTCCAGTCAAACGTAACGTTAGTACTAACCTACACGTCATTGTGTGTATAGTACCTTGATCGTGCATGTACGACAAATTGAACTGTGTGTGGTTCAGAACTATTCTTATTAAGTTGCATGAGCGTACCCAGCTTTTGGCCTTAGGGGGGACAAATCTAAAACTAACTTCTACATAGTTTAGCATAAATTGAAATATATATTTTCTGCTTCTATTTCAGTACTTAGTGTAGACACATGATTAACCAGCTAAATATTATGGCAAGCATATTATGGCACAGGGATATAGATATCGATATCTCCTCAAATATTCACGATAATCGTATATAACGAACGAAGATAAGCAGAAAAGAAAGTAACCTGAGCAACTAATGATACTGCAACATTCTCAGTACATCTATTGGTTCTATCAAAAGCTAGCGGTTTTGGCATTGTGACCTGGAAGCCCGAAGCTTACTAGCGGTTGTGATCAAAGAGGACCCGTTCGTACTTGTGCTATAGCTCCTGTAATGAATCCACGGCACATTATTCAAAAAAGAAAAACATAAGGAACTTTGAGGTTGCTATTTGTAAAGAATTAAATCAATATCCCGAGTCTCAAGGAGTGCTAAAATTTTAATCCAATTAGAGCGCTCTCCCCTTAGAAAATATTTTACCGTCAAAATTAATTTTAACAATTAAATATTCGTTATTGTAGCTCTATTTGAACACAATAAGAAATAGTAACTATTTATACAAAATCCTACGGAGATATGCTTTCCTACCGTAATAGTATACAAAAACATTACCGTTGAAGTATTAGTCGCACGCAACCACACCATAGTCAAAATATGTGACTTGGCCGTTTCGCTACCGTCACATGGGCGTAAGGTAAAAACAATATTCACTGTTATAATTACTTTTCTGTAATAGAATAGTTCTGGTAGTAGCGAAACGGCCAGCCACATATTTCGACTACGGTGTGTAGAGTTTGTGAAGTAAGGGCTTGTAGAGTTAGGGCGCATAGAGTTATAAGCTTGGCTCTACGTGAGATCTGATAACATTTTGACAGTGCGAGCCATATCTTGTCTGCTCTCGTCTTGTCAACATTTTACATGAAAATGTTTTTGGTGAGATTTCACTTCGTTTTGTAAGTTGCTAATGATAATATTATTAAGTTCCAAGTTTAAGACTTTTTTGTTGTTTGTGTTCTAATACAAGCTTTCAAATTTCAGCTTTCTAGAACTTCAGGAAGTACCCCAAGAGTTTTGATGATCATCCGTGAGTCAGTAACGAAATCGGGGTTTAAAAGCTATGTTATTTTAACTTATTATGTTTCATACTCGTAAGTTCACTATTGACATCATATCCCGAGAATTTGTTTATCAAGTATAATCCAAACCCAAGTTATGCGGGTTCAAAAAAAACGACAAAGCGCTTCGAGTTAAGATAGGTAGTGCCCCTGCGCTTCGCTTGTCATGACGGGGGCACTCCCGTCCCCCAGACCGCTGTGACAGATCCGACAGATGGACGGAGTGTACCATTTTACCTTTTTGGTACGGAACCCTAAGAAGTATGTATAGAATATAATAGATATAAAAACCATCAGGAACTACATATAAAGCTTACAAAATAGGAAATTAGCAAGCAGGTTCCTTAAAAGGTTTAGGCATTCGCTAAGAATGGATTTATTCGGAAATTCCTAAGCTTACAACAAGTTTATACAGATTGTATAAACTTTTTGTGTATTTGGATACATAAGATAAGGAATTGGGATTCAAAACTTGGTGCACATTTTATTCGGAGTGGCTAATCAAATTAATATTCTAAGATTTTAACAAAACCTCTAAGCAGGAGGTGATGTTTGTGAAAAAAAAGATCACTAGCCGAGTGTAAATTAATTACGAGTAGAGGGTAAAGGTACGTTTTCATTGATAAACTTATTTTGATGAATTTCGGCAGCGATGTAGTTGATATAGAGAGATAAATATAGAGCACTTATTATACTATTTCTTCTGCATATCAATGATATGCTGTCTATTGACGGCATTCATTGCTATGCGGACGACAGTACAGGGGACGCTCAATACGCGGGCCGTGCAAATATCCCTCGTTCCGAGGTGGAGGAAAGCCGCGAACGGCTGGTGTCTGAAATCGAGAGTACACTAACTAGTGTCTCCGATTTGGGTCGACTAAACCTAGTCCATTTCAACCCCACCAAGACTCAAGCCTGCGCGTTCACCGCTAAGAAAACCCCATGGTCTGTGGCTCCACAATTCCAGAACACTTCCTTGAACATCAGTCAAAGCATCGGGATCCTTGGCGTCGACATTTCTAGCGACGTTTTGTTCCGAAGTCACTTGGAAGACAAGGTTAAGCTGGCATCCAAAAAGCTTGGAGTGCTCAACAGAGCGAGGCAGTACTTCACATCGGGGCAAAGGCTGCAACTTTATAAGTCGCAAGTCCGGCCTCATATGGAGTACTGTTGTCATCTGTGGGCGGGGGCACCTGGATACCAGCTTGGGCCTTTAGACTCGGTTCAGCGACGTGCCGCTAGAATTGTCGACGATCCCGAGCTCACAAACGGTTTAGAGCCCCTCAGTCTGAGGAGAGACTTTGCCTCTTTATGTGTGTTCTACCGCTTGTACAACGGGGAGTGTTCCAAGGAATTGTTCGACTTGATGCCCACGGCCACCTTCTACCATCGCAACTCTCGCCATCGACGGGGAATCCATCCTCACACATTGAAACCAGAATTGTTTCGAACTGTGCGGGCTCAAAGGAGTTTTCTTCCGCGGACGCTCAGATTGTGGAATGAGCTCCCCGCCGTGGTTTTCCCAAAGGAGTACAGCATGGGGTTCTTCAAGAAGGGTGTGAAGAGGTTTCTTCAGGGTCGGCAACGCGCGAGTGATACCCCTGGTGTTGCAAGCGTCCATAGGCTACGGTAACCGCTTACCATCAGGCGGGCCGTATGCTTGTTTGCCACCTTAGTGGTATAAAAAAAAAAAAAAAACTCGGGAACTCGGGAGGAACCACATATTTGTATCTTTATCTTTAGTAACATTATGTTAGACAAAGTTGTCAGACGAGCTCTTGTTCTGAAGCTCGTCATCATAGAACAAGAAGTTACTGACAAATTATTTCAAGAACCTACCTAGGTACATGTAAATAACACATCATGTTGAAACTTTGGCAGTGTGCATAATCGACGGACTATTCGAGACAATAGTTATGAAGCGTAAACTTGCACCTTATTTACCAAGCTTACAATTGAACTGCTCATACCAAATATTTAATACTGTTCTTGATTTGATCTTTTTTCAATACATCAACGTTATCAACTCCAATATTATACTACATAACTTGTGTACCTACCATACAGTAAAAGCGATCTTTATTAAATGGTGGAAAATCTGAATACTTATACATTATTTTATCAAGAAGTTATTCAAACTGAGCATGGATTAATTTAATTAAAAATCTGTGCCAAGCAATGAAGTAAATTGCTTTAGCCATTTTCTTTGTCCGCAAAGGATTTTTTACTGTAGCCACTGTTTTATTAATATTATGGAAAAATTCTTAACACGACGTTATAATAAAAAAGGTGCCTATTAATTTCTTTTACCTACTTAGCTTAAACAAAAAAGATTTGATAGAATTTTACTATATCAATACGTAATAAACCAATATTCCTATATACATCAGCTTATAATGAAGTAGGTAGAAATGTTAAATGCGTTAGCTTCAGTAACAAGCTCAGTTTGTCAAAGGCTTGTAGGTGATTAAGGGCTTGAATGGAAATGACGTTTGATTTAGCTTTGTGGCAAATGTATACTCGCACAACGTTACCTGAAACCAAGCTCTCGCCTTGGCTATAATGTACACAAGACAAATAGCGAGCGCACCAGCTTATATCCTCAATAACTATAGCTCGCGACTTCGTCTTTGTGTATGTATTATCTATTAGTGAAATATGTGCACTTTTTATGTTAATAAACCTTCTATACCCAACGTTATTAGTTGTCATTTTAGCCAGGCTGACGGGTTGTGGATACTAATGAGCAAACCACATAGTTTCCCATAAGAAAAACATGCTTTTTCTAAATGTACAACAGTTCAGCAATGTACTCCCCGAGCAATACCTAAATCATCAGTCATCGTCAAATGCTATTTTCAGTTAGAATTGTAGCCTCTGCAATACGCTACTCAATAATCACATAAACACCCCGCAGCCCCCTTCAACCCTAACATGTCTGCCTGTTCGTGTGGATACACTCAATCATCCCCCTCCCCGCAATACCCCTTATATCATGATACTAGCAGACCCCCGCGGTTTCACCCGCGACGGTTTGTTTTTTTTTCCGCGGAACACTAACGCCCTTATTCATAATAAAGTTATCAAAAATTCCGAAGTCTTTATCTGAAACGTGACATTTGGTGATCGAAAGAGTGAGACGGGGCACACTATTACTCTGATTTAGTTAAAAAGCGATTATGAATAAGGGGGTAAGTATTTTTTAAAAATAAATGTAGCTAAGTTACTCCTTATAACATCAGCTATGAACCGGAACAGACAGACAGAAATGTTTAAAAATAATCCGATATTATAAAAAAAATTGAACTCACATAAAAGCTTGGTGCAATGCAAAACTCTTTAAAACTGGAATATCAAATATAGAAGAATATTTAAATCAAAAGCACTAAGGAGTATTGCTATCAACTTCGATGCAAATCACCCCGAAAAATCAAACACGGATATTTTTACTATTAAAACTAAATACCAATATTATACACTAACAAAAACAAATAAAACTCAAAGAATCTTATATAATTATTATAACAACAAATGAAAAATAAATTAATTTAACTACACTCAAAATAATCTAATGAAATAGTAAAAATGACTTCCAAACAAATTATACAGAAATCGCAAAAATTCGCTAAGTAGGTAACCTAAGAGATTTCCAAGGAAAATCAAGGCATAAGGTAAGTTTTTCATTCAAATATGCAAGAACAAAAAAGAATTTAAGTTTCGAATTCTAATCCGATTTAAATATTCTTTTATATTATTTTGACATTCCAATTTTAAAGAGTAATGGCATTGCACCAAGGTTTTTGAATAAAATCGGCTCAGATTACAGAACAAAAGGCAGATAGAGCGCGCGAAACACGGGAGTGAGGCCAAAAAAACCACAAAGTTTATTTAAAAAAAGTGTTTTTCGTTAAATAAAGTATTTTTTTTTTCAAATCAAATATAATCAAAATACTTTATTTGTAAAGTTTTTTAAACAAAGCAAATACAAATTCAAAAGCGAAAACCAGCGGGGTTATTTTAAAACGGTCGGATTCGGAATCGGAAGCGGAATCAGAAACCTTCATCGAAATGATCCGATCGCGGAAAGTTGGAGTGCGCTTATAAAGTTTGTTTTTAATAATGGTAGAAAATGGTATACCTAAACAAAAATAAAAGTAAAATCGAAATGATTACGGATTTTCATTGTTGAAAGGCCTCATTTAAACACTCATATCAAATGCATAAAGACAGATACTTGTTATTTTTTATATTTTAGATTTTAGGTCTACATTGTGTTAATAAACATAAAAAAATGGTTTTCTAGTTTTATCGAACTTCGGAAACTGACTGATAGGTCGAAGTAATTGTTTTTTATAATATTCGCAAAAGTCAGGCAAAGGTTTAAGCCATACAGCCTAATCGTAATTGAGTTATACCATACCTAAGTTCAAGTCACATAATAAATCATTTTCATATAGTACGCACTGTAAGTCACAGTCCATAAACGTCATGGGTTAGTAAAATAGTGGTCAATAGACTAAAACTTCTCACGGACTTTTTGAGACAACTTGAAGTCACGATACACATAATTCATTTAATTTCCTTTCATTGGTGCGCATGGATTAATCTTTATGGGATAAAACACCACAGATAATATGCAATAGAACTCAAAATACACGATTTTTTGAAAATAAAACGAAATCGCAACGTCACTTTGCAAGTTCCCGCCCTCTATGTCTTTTTTTTTCAGTACATTCAAGGAGAGTATAATAAAACAAATATTTTATGATTCCGTAGATCTTTTAGTGGTAGTGAATCTAGCATCCAACATGAGTAACGGTATTGAGTAGTGACCAATATGTTTTAGTTCCATCGAAGTTTGAGTATGTAGGTATTACTTTTACTGCAGACCTTTCTCATTCATTATTTACTTAAAATAGGGGCACAAATCGGCACAACACACTTCGTTTAGTACCAACTAACCTTTATATATGTTTAAATAATGCATTTATATTAAATAATGGTCAAAAACTAACATTAAATAAAATTCGGAATGAATTCCGCCAGCTAAAAGCTATCGGAAACTTTTCGATGGATCGGATTGATATTTCCATCGAGAAACGTCAAACTATTCGAATTCGGAAATTAAAATTTTATGGGCGCTTTAACCTATCATGCAGAATATAATTATTTTAATTTAGGTATTATTTGTAACACTTAAATCATACTATGTTAAATAAATATTGATGTTCTTATAGTTTTGATTGTCTTTTAATGTGCAAATATACATTTTTATTACTATTTTATCATGTCGGAAACTCGTCTCGGAAGTTTCCGATTCCGATTCCGATAACGAATCCGACCGTTTTAAATAACCCTGCAGGTATGTGTTTTACAATTTGTATTTGCTTTTTTGGCCTCACTCCCGTATTCCGGGCGCTCCGTCTGCCTTATTCTGTAATCTGTGAAAATCGGATTGAGTTTTCAAACGTGTGTCAAAATAAAATGTTATTTAAATCAAAAGTACCTACTAAGGAGTATTGATATCAACTTCGATGCACATCGCCCCTAAAATAACTTTTTGACCCCATTAGGCGATGAGTTTCAATAAAATACGAAACACGTCTTCCATCAATTCTGTTAAGGAATGTTTGATGATGATGATGATGATTAGCACTACCCTCAGCCAGTACAACGACCGACCCATGTCCTATACAACCATTCAAGCATCAGCCACCATGTAACTAGCTTAGTTTATAATGACTGGTACCTGAATAGTTGTATCGGAGTAACCATGGATAAACCAAGGGGTGCGTGGTATATAGGAGTGACACGCTCTGGGATGGGAGAGGACGGCCAGCCAACCGCAGCCAGCTGACCACAATCGACCGACTGTTCAGCCTGTAGCCAATATTGGAGAATGGGAAGACGGGTATCATAGAGAGGGATGAGCGTTGGTGTATGTTGAGCGCTGGGCTATTATTTTCATCTTTCGTATTTTGGTTTTTTGTTCCTGGGTTGATTTTCGTTATTTCTTTGTTGTTCGTTTGATTAACTTCCTCCATTCATGACCTCGATCTCAGTGAGTATAGTTTCTGTGGTTGAGAGGCTCCGTCCGTGTCGCTTCCATGTAGCTTCGGTATGTGCTTGTGTGTTTCTTGTTCTTCGTTATTATTCTCGATTCAATTTGGTTTCCTCAGGCACAACATTCAGCGAGGTTATTAGTATAGTAATCAAAATAATCCATATCAGGCGCCGATTGGTCTCTCTCGTAAATATCTATTTTCTGGGTTTAGTTTTTGGTGTGCATTTTGTGTTTCCGAAAGTAGGAGTATTTTTGATTTCCTATCGCTGTCTATCAAGCTGTGTGTATGAATTTTCGTGTTGTTAATCTGGTCGCAGGTGAGCATTTTGTCCTGGTTTAATTAATGTTCAGCCCCATTGTTTTCATCGTGCATATGATTTATTTTTATATATAGCCTATTTTTGTGTTTAGTTGATACTGTGATGACGTCGTCGTCCATAAATATTGTATTACTAGTAAATTCCTATAAAGGCCGTTAGATTCTTTCGTCGTGGATTAAATGCAGGTCGTCTCTCTTGACAAACACGTGGTTGATTGATTCCACCTATCAAGCCGCAGGTCGTGGGTTCGGTTGCCATCTAGGACATGCATTTGTATGTGTTCATGAAAGTGTTTGTATGTCCTGAGTCTGGGTATAATTATATATATTTAGTATCTATCTATAAACAGAATAGTAGTATATGTTATATACCAGTAATCTGGTTTCCATAACGCAAGCTCCGCCCAGTTCGGGTTAGGTATTTCTTCGTCCAGTGTATTTTACACTGCGTACATCAGGAGTGTAGTGAGGCATGGCGAAGGAGCTCAGTTTCCTTTTTCCCGCGGGTCCATGCTTTTTTTCCGGGTCCATGTTTTATGTTTGCATGGAACTGTTTGTCCTTATAGTGTATTGTATCTTTAAGTACTGAGATGTCACGCGTCGAGATGCTTCTTCAATGTCAGAAGCTAGAGCGTAAATTGGAGATAAAAATCTTCGATTTTCATCCATTATTCTAACAAGTGAAATGCTACTGATTTTCCTGGTTCCTGATTAATGCCATTCAGTTGAAAGAGTGTATGGTGTTTTCAGACATGCCGGCTTATTCTTGTGGTTTGCTATTTCTTCTGGGAGTGCGATGACGATGCTTTGAATAGTTTACTGCAGTGCTGTTTTATTTACTCCGCATTATCTCCGCAATAAGTAGATATCCTAATGGGCTTTTGTTTCTCCTTTTTGATTTGTGGTTTGTTTAAGTTTGAAGTAGTGTCCTCCCTTTTCAAGTTTTTTACACTTTAATGTCAGAATTAATTCTTTGAATAACAGTTCTTGTGGTGTTTTATACGTTGTTATGGGGCGCCTGTCCCATCGGTGAGCTAACTAACAGATTTAGTACCCGTTTCCGGATACCATCACATTTCCCATGAGTTTCATGCATTGAAAGCGAGTATATTTTGTGAATATATAAATTATTTAAATAACATTTTCGCTTTGCTTTTGCTTATTGGATTCTTGTTTCTTTGATTTTTTCCGGTTTGCCAGAACTTCTTGAAGCTTTGCGTTCGGGTGCCGTTACTTGCTTCTTCTACGTTTTAATGACAGAACGCGATGACAGTGAAAAAGAAATGCTAGATATATTATCTATGAACAAAAAATTAAAAACTGAGATGGCAGATATGCATGTCCGGCACACAGAAGTAGCTGAACAACGGGATCAGCTTCAGAGCATTGTCGACGGGTTCAACCAATGCAGCTATGAGTTTGAAGAGGCCCTCAGCCGAGTTACTTACCTTGAGAAAGAATTATGTGAGGCCCGTAACTACATCACTCACTTAGAAAATAGTAAACGTGAAACCGAGGTAGCAGAAACCAATACACTTTTTGAGGAGTTGGTCGGACCAGCTCCGGGTTTGGTTTCTGGTGCCTCGGTCCAATGCTCAAAACCCACTGTCACAATAGATTTAACATGTGAAGATTCAATTGTTTCGAATGGTGCAGTGCGGATAATTAAATGTAGTAAAAATAAACTTAAGAAATATATAAAAATCAAAAATTTAATAAAAAAACACAAAATCTCATTAAAAAAAATAAGATTGTATGTAATAACATTAAATTAAGGAAGGAACGTTTAAACTTAATAACAGAAGTAAATATGTGCCATGTAGACTATGAAAAAGGCATTTTTAAATATAACTCGGATACAATGCAACTTCAGGCTGAAATTATTAGTTTAAACGATAGGTTAAAGTTTTTTTCAACTAATTATGAAACTTGTCAGAAAGAGATAAATTCCTACATTCTGGCCATGAATGAGTTGGTGGAGGGGTCTAAAGCAAATGCTGATAGATTTGATTCCCTTGTAAACAATTGTAATTGTTTAAAAACTCCATCTAGCTCCTCCAAGTCCGATTGTCCAACTCCATTGTTAAATATCACAATAAATAAATGTAACACACCAAATCCTACAAAATCTTCCATCCCAAAATGTAAACAGGATTTAAATAATTTAAATAATATTGTAATGTTTAGTGATGAAATAGGAAAAAATATGGGAATATTACTTAGTCACTGCTTGGGCCAGTCTATAACTAATATGTGTATGCCCGGTGCTTCTTATAGTCAGATATTAGATAGAATTAATAGCAGTTCATTTAATAATAA
Source organism: Polyploca ridens (assembly GCA_951394255.1). Classification (NCBI taxonomy): domain Eukaryota; kingdom Metazoa; phylum Arthropoda; class Insecta; order Lepidoptera; family Drepanidae; genus Polyploca; species Polyploca ridens. Next base: position 10,038,079 of record OX596245.1, on the reverse strand, counting down.
TACTACATTGATAATATTTATAGGAAGAAGGGGAAATGTGGACAAACAAAGTCTAATACAATACTTTAGTACACTTGCACAATTAAATGTAAAAAATATAGTTTTGTTTTCATTCCCTTTTCTTCAAAGTTTGCCACAGACTGAAAATATTTATAGACACAATTTAAATATGACATTACACACTTTGACATGTCGTCATAGTGATAAGTTTCACTTGATTGATATTAATAGTTATTTAAGTAATTTGAATTATTATTATTATTTAACAGAAGATAATTTTTATCTTCCAAAATACCACAAACGACAAATAGCAGAATCGCTATCATATTATATTAACTCAGCCAATTGTTTGGCTACTCGGACGGCTGCTTCTATTGAGCAGCACAGCTATTTACAACCATTGGAAGCTATTCCAAATAGATTGGATTCATTGGAACCTATTCCAAGTACAAGTAGTAATTTAAATTAGAACATGTGACAATAGAGGCAACCTCTAGCATTAGTCATAAGAATAATAACTATGAAATTATAAGTGTATCCTGCCCATTATCATTAGATATAAAGAGTAATAAAAAGTATAATAATAACTGTAACAAAAGTAATATTAACCTGGTACACCAGAATATACAAGGAATTAAGGGCAAGGAATTAGAACTAGAGTTATTTCTGAACTGTGATAATATTGACATTTTATGTATCACTGAACATTGGCTAAAGGCCCACCAGTTCATGTTTAACTTTAGTAAGCACCAGGTTGCTAGTTCATTCAATAGAAAAGATTCTATTCATGGTGGCTCACTAATAATAATTCAAAACAATTTGAAATTTAAGGAACGCATAGATATTCAGAGCCTATCTATTGAGCGAACTATAGAAATAGCATGTGTAGAGCTTGAGCAATTCATTGTCATGAGCGTATACAGACCCCCTACTGCAGTATTCAATTTGTTTGAAAAATGTATGGATGAAGCTTTGTGTAAACTAAATAGTATGAATAAAAATATAATAATCTGTGGAGATTTTAATATAAACTTGTTGGAGGATAATGCGATATGTAATAAACTCAAATCACTTTTTCTGTGCTACAATCTTGTAAATCTTTTTTTAGAACCAACTAGAATCACTGCCACTTCAGCAACTTGCATTGATAATATTTTTACTAACTTACAGCCAGTAACAAAGTCAATAATAAGTAAATTAAGTTCTGATCACTGTGGCCAGCTGGTCTCATTTCATATGCCTAGAAAAAAAATGATAAAAAAAGATATTAAGTGTGTTCCTATGAGTGAAAGTCGCCTTGAAAAATTTAGAAATAACATTGTCAATAAATTACCACACGTACCTTACGATAATAAAAATGTTAATGAACTTTATAACTCAATTTTTAATTTAACCAAAAATGAGTATAATTCAATGTTTTCTTCAAAAACGGTAAAACGGAAATCTAACACGGTCTTCAATGACTGGGCGACGGTGGGAATTTATATAAGTAGGCGAAAATTGTATGAATTATATAGGGAAAAACAGTATAATCATGATGCTGTTTTTCTAAATTATGTAAGGAATTACTCAAAAACATTTAAATGCGTTTGTACTGCGGCTAAATCAATACATATAAGAAATAAAATTAAAAATAGTCAAGATAAGATCAAGATGACTTGGAAAATTATAAATAGTGAAACTGGAAAGTTCAAAGTACGTAATAATGAGTTTCAACTTATTATTAATGATAAATCAATCAAATCTGATCAAGATGTTGCTGCCGCTTTTGAGACTTTCTTCACCAATATTCCAGTTTCGACTACCAAGTCTCTTAATTCTTCTCCCACCCTCGCTGTATCTTTACTTAGGAAAAATGTAACAGAATGTACTGTTGACTTTAAATTCTCAACTGTTACTTCTAGCGATATAATTAAAGCATTCAAATCTCTAAATTTGAAAAACACTGTTGATCTATGGGGGCTTTCAGTTAAACTTATTAATTCTATAATTGATTGTATTGCACCTCATTTAGCTGTTATTTTTAATAAATGTATTGATTGTGGTGAGTTTCCTGATCTTATGAAACATAGTAAAGTAGTGCCTTTATTTAAATCCGGTAGTACATCCGACCCCACAAATTTTAGACCAATTTCCATACTACCGACATTCAGTAAAGTATTCGAGAAAATTATACTTAATCAATTGATGGTACATTTCAATAGTAATAGACTGCTTCACAGTAAACAATTTGGTTTCACTAGGGGTCGCTCAACAACCGATGCTGGTGTTGAGCTTATTCAACATATTTTTGACGCCTGGGAAAATTCACGAGACACCCTCGGTGTTTTTTGTGACTTATCCAAGGCTTTTGATTGCGTCCATCATAAAATACTGATCAGCAAATTACATCACTACGGCGTTAGAGACACTGCACTTGATCTTTTGATTTCTTACTTATGTGACAGAATTCAAAAGGTTGATGTTAATGGTAAAGTATCCCCTGGGTCATCAGTAACTATGGGTGTACCACAAGGTTCTATCCTTGGACCTTTTCTATTTCTCATTTACATCAACGACTTACCATATCTTGTAGAAAAAAAACATGAGATAGTATTGTTTGCTGATGACACTTCACTTCTTTACAAAGTGAATAGACATGATTTTAATTCTGACGATGTGAACAATGCTCTTTCTGAAGTCGTTGATTGGTTTACTATTAATAATTTATTGCTAAATGAGAAAAAAACAAAATGTATCAGATTCAGTCTACCCAATGTGAGACATTCGGACACAAATATTATAATTAAAGGCGAAAAACTGGATCTTGTTGAAACAACTGTATTTTTAGGTATCACTTTAGATAATAAGATACAATGGAGCCCTCACATTTGTAAATTGGTGGATAGACTTAGTTCTGCAGCTTATGCAGTGAGAAAAATTCGCGCTCTCACTGACGAATCTACGGCAAAATTAGTTTATTTCAGTTACTTTCACAGTTTGATGTCTTACGGTATCCTCCTCTGGGGTAGTGGTGCCGAAATCAATAGAATTTTTATACTGCAGAAGAAGGCTGTCCGCGCAATATATAAAATAAGGCCTAGAGATTCTTTGAGAGACAAGTTTAAATCTATTAATATAATGACAGTGTCGTCACAGTACATATATGAAAATCTTATTCATGTGAGGAAAAACTTAAATAACTTTCCTAAGAATAGTGACACTCATAGTTTGAACACTAGAAATAAGCACAAACTTGCTGTACCTTTAACTCGGCTCAGCAAAGTCCTTAACTCTTTCAAGGGGCAATGTATACGTTTCTATAATAAAGTACCCAAAGAAATCCAAGAGCTACCTATACATAGATTCAAAAAGATAGTTAAACAAAAGTTATGCACGAAAGGGTACTATAAAGTTTCTGATTTTGTAGATGACAAGAATGCATTTGAATGAATTGTTCGCTTCGCAGGCTATTGTTATATATATTTTGTAATTGTAATACTTCTATTTACATATTTAAAAAAAAAAACACTTGCTGAGTTTCTTGCCGGAGTCTTCTCAGTTCAAGTTGTATTTGGAACCGGTGTAGAGCCATTTGTTAACGTTCACAAGTGCCCTATCAGGGCCTAAATTGAATAAATGCTTTTTGAATTTTGAATTTTGAATTTTGAATTTACGTGACGTTGCCAGGATTTGTTTCGCATTTGTACAGGGTAATGTACCGGTTTTGCGATATTGCAGTGAATTATTATGAATTTTCTTCTTGGATTCTTCTACTGTCTTATTGGATTCTTGTTTCTTTATTGAGTTTAATGGGGTTGATTTTCTACCATTCTTATTTACGATCAGTGAATTTACGTAATTAGGTATTAGATATTCTAAATGATTATGGAATGGGTTAGTGAAAATTGCCAACACCTATATGATCCAGTTGGGATGATTTTGTTTCCGGTTTGCCAGAACTTCTTGAAGCTTGTGCATTCGAGTGCCGTATCTTGTTCCGTCTATTTAACGTTGTCAGGATTTGTGTTGCGTGATAGTGTACATATACCATATTTCAGTGCTGTAGCGTGGGTCTCTCTCTCGTATTGTTTGTCCTGGGCATTGAGATCGCCAAGATATTTTTTTTGCCATTTTTGATGTTTTCGGATAGTTCTATAAATGCCGTGACGCGAACATGAAGGTTTTATTGGGTATATATGTATACCTTTCAAAGTATGTTTGTTTTTTGCACTTGTTGGGTCACTAGAGGGTGGTTATTAGTATTGGTACCATGAGTCCGCGATGTTACAATCTTCATCTAAGAGTAATGCCTTTGTCATTGCCTTTTCTTGCAGGTATATTCTTTTTTTATTATTCGTGTCTTGCTAAATTCCACGTTTGTGATTCTTATTGGTATGTTTTGGAGCTGTGAGTATGTGCGTTAGACTTTGCGCTTCGGCTCAAAATACCGGCTAGTGCCGTCGGGGCAGTTTATTCTAATTACGGTATGTTGAGTTGTCTGCATATTCTGCTTTTGTATGGCAATCAGCTCGGCAGTATCTTCAGATGCTCCATCTTGCATTCCGGTGGTAGTCATCAAGCTAGGTGTTTGTACTTGCCTGTAGGAAAGAGCTTATAGGCTAAACTGAAATAAAATGATCTATTGAACCTCTTTAGTGGATCTAACATGCTATGGTTACGCAAGTAGGTATGTGTTATATTATAGAGTAACTTCAATATTATACATATTGGAAGGATACATTTTAAGAATAGCACCGATACTAAAGCAGCCCCATTGACCTTTTTTTTTTGTTTCAACTACTTGAAATGTTTACGACTTTCTGGAGAGTTTTTGTTTGGCGTCAGCGTCGCGCATATTGCACGTGTTCTTGGCGTTTCCCGCCGCGATTGTCAAGTAATAATTATTCTTTTGTTTGAGTGGTGTTTTAGGGCTCCGTACCTCAAAAGGAAAAAAAGAACCCTTATAGGATCACCCGTGCGTCTGTACGTCCTTTACAGCCGATTTGCTAAGAATCCAATGGACCGATCGAACTAAAACCTGGTACACGTATGAGTTTCTATGACCCCAACACTGACGGGTAAATCTGTCAACAATGCGCATACAAACCCAGTTGGAGTCAATGGGAGAACACGTATTTCAACCGCAATGTCAAGCTTGTGCGGATCCCTCTCCATGTGAGTTCAACTCGCACTTGTCCGGTTGTTTTTTTTTTATGGTGTTAGTGGGCTTTTTTGTGTTACAGAAAGTTAAATTATTAGTTAACAACCAGATGGCTAAGCGATCCGCCAGAGATCATTTGTGTAGAAAATAGATACTTACTTAAAGTTATGGTTGGATTGGTGTTCAGTTTTTGTCGTAATTTTAAATCAAATGTTTTCCTCACCGAAGCGTCTATTCTAGTTACTTGATAAGAGATTTAAGCAGAATATGCTCTGATTTTGATAGCTATGCTAGAGTCAACAAACGCATCAATTTAAAAATCATAATATGAAGTCGTGTTTTACGTAGGTATATGCATTTTATGAGGTTCTTGGGATAACACTTTAACGGCTAAGCTGACACTAATCAAATCTCCAACAAATTTTACACAGACGCTGTGTTGTCTTTACGTCCACTGCTTCCGAAGGCCAAACCCGAGGGCGACAGTCAAGGCCGAACACTTTGGCTTCTATATCGATCCCGTCGTAGATCTTTTGTTATGCGATGTCGAGAAAAACGTCCATGACAGACGGACGCCGGACGTTTCTATTACTATAGTACATACAAACAAAACATGTTAGGAAAGCTGTAACCGTCCATCCTTCTGCTGATTAAATCTAGACTAGGTAGACTGAGCGAATCAGTTTCCCATATATTAAAGGCCAAGCAATTAGTTCCTTAACGTCGGAAAGCTGACGGTCTGAGCGCCAGCATAAGCGGTCAACTTCTTGGAGATAAACACCAAGACCCCTGCAAGACCTAAAGGTAACCCACTGATACACTCACGATATCAGCCACTGTAAATACTGCGATACACTGGCAGCTACCTGACGACAGGCCGTTATTCGGCGTTCAGGGCAGAGCGCCTTCGTAGGTACTTGTGGCCGATACCATGATGGTGCTTATATGCCACAGTCTCAGCTGCGATGCAACCTAAGCTTTATCTAGTAGAGGATTTATAAGGAAAGATCTCACCAAATCGCCTCGATGCTCGCCAAACTTGACACTCACTACACGGCACTCAGGGCGATACGCGCGAAAAAAGAAAAAAAAAAAAAAAAAATGTGCTCCCCGTGGTGCACCGTCTAGGGACCGAGCGACCACGTGTAGGCGACCGCTGTCGACCGAGGTTCGAACCGAACTCCATCAATTCTGTTAAGGAATGTTTATGCAAAAATTCCCATACAAACTTTGCCCCCGTTTTTCACCCCCTTAGGGGTAAAATTTCGAAAAATCCTTTCTTATCGGATGCCTACGTCATACAAAGAACACACCCTCCAAGTTTCAGGTCTCTACGATCAGCAGTTTAGGCTGTGCGTTGATTGTCAGTCAGTCATTCAGGACAAAGCATTTTATATGTATAGATTACCAAAGGCAAAAATTACGTCCATACAATTTTTGTAATGATGTTTTTTTTTCAAATAAATGTTTCGTGTCAATAAATCCATCTAAATAACACCTTTTTTCCGTAAGTAGTTATATAGCTAACATATGTATACACTTTGCTCGTCAATAAACTATGCCTTTTACAGTTAGAGCAGCACAGTTATTGGTCATTAAACTACAATTGATACGACAGATTCTTTATCAATCTTGAAAATGGTCACAGCCAACTTCCTACCTCAAATTATTCATAAATTTCTATGTGTTAATGATTATGTAATGTGTTGAGTGTTATATGAAGTATTTCCATAGAAAACCAAATCACAGTTAAATAACGACAAAGTGCCCAGAGTGATATTATTAAATTGGTCTGTGACTGGGTCGACCTTGTCACTTCTGTGCCTTCTCAATCACAACCTGGAACGATTTCCCTTAACAATATTACCGGGCAAAGGGCGTATCTTGTAACTTTATTACAATTTCCTTGTTTCGGATATAACAAGCGGCAGGGTTCCAAACCCCTGCGTCTAATAGGTATCTGTTTTGTTATTAATGTCCTTATACGGATCTCCAATTATCTCGACGAAGCGTGCCGTTCTCGCATCAATGAGCGACACGATTTTCAATATCTGTTATCATTCCGCCCGTAATTGTTATAAATACTAATCTCTTAATTAATTTTGTAAACGTAGCTTCTGCTACACAAAATAGGCAAACGAATATTTTAATGGGATTGTTTGTATTTATATTGGAGTAAAATTGATTTTCATGTGAACAGTTTGCTAAGATAAATTAATTTCTTTCGTCTTCTCCGCTCCTTGAATGTAGCAATAAAATCTTATTAGATTAAACAGTTACTTATATAATTGTTCGTTTTTTATTTGTCGAATTTATATTAAAATCAACTCAAGACCTATAAACCAAGACAGGTCTACTTTGTAAAATGCACATTGGGACCTAAATAAGTTCTTACGAGTCTGTGAAGAATTTTATATCTATAAACACATGCTAACTAACTCCATTTTATAAATTGAGTTTTAGTTGTGATGTCAAATGCATCTATGGACCCTTGGAGAAATGAATAGGCAGGCCTATATATTAAGCGGAAGAAAAACTATTTATCTCATTCCTGCTGAAACAGCCCATAAACCTTATAGTGGGGTTCTCTACCCAACTTTATTATTTTCGGTCTTGCTATCATATTTTCACTAGCCTCATATAACAGTACCTACTCAACTTGTGGGTTGTAAAAATATGTTTTATGATCTCCCATTATAAAGGTAACAAACACAGATTACAGAATAGTAGGAATCTGTGGTAACAAAGCGCTGAATTTCAAAGACCAAACGACGTAAAATTTTGTTTATTATAAAAATCGTAAAAAAAATGAACAGAAATGTAGCTAGGCATCGTTTGGAATATTCTTTGAATCTACTGTAAAGTCACGTGGACTCTTTATTTAAAATGATGGGATATAATCAGCTAAAATTATATAAAAGCCTAATTAAATACACATATAAGTGACACACTCCCATTGAAATATAAAACTAAAGAAATGTAACTCGAGCTCAAAAATCATTCCACGCAAACCGAACCGCGGTGGGCGTTGCCAAAAAAGAGAGACTCATCGCGCTGACAGTTCGCCGGTATCATTGAGTCGATGCGTTCGTGTCGCGAGGGACTTAGAACTGTGATTATTATTGTGTTTTGCGTTGTTTACATTGTGCAAATATGCCGTCATGTGTTGTTAAGTGGTGTAGAAGCCATACAGATATGAAGAATGCTGGAATCACTTTTCATATGTGAGTAAATAAACATTTTGAAATCCTATACTTGTGACTCTGGAAAGTGTTATGCAACATGAACGCAACATGCGTATTTATTTAACACGTTTTGATATTTCGCACCCTTCCTGGAAGAATGTTGTAAGTGAAAAGTGACAACTTTTCAGGAGCGTAAAAAAACTGTCCTAAAAATTTATCAACATTATTAAAAATATGTAGTATACATCAAATGATAGCTAAAACTACCTGTGACGGGCCTACGTGTTTATATTTTAAATTTACTCAATGTGTATTGAGAAAAACCTAAAAAGGAGCGTTGCGTAATTATTCTTCGAAACATATTAAACACTTGATGGAGTAATTATGAATATTGCATTGTTGACATGTTATGGAAGTCTCGCTGTTCGGTATTATTGCAGATAACTCTTTATTTGAATTCTGATTTAGTAGTGCATTTAATGTGTAGGTGTCGTTTACATAGGTTTTCCTCGAGCTACTCGTTTGTTTAAATAACGTATCAATTGTTATATAATATAATGTGGATAAAAGTTTCGTGGATAAAGTAAGCAACTAGACTTGCACTACGATACCCACCAAATAAATTCGTTCAAAATGTATGTAAGTATGAATATGCTATTAGTCATATGGAACTTTAGTGAATAATTAAGTGCAAATATATTAACTTCGTTTTTATGATGGAAATATAAATATTTTAATGTTGCAATCATTGAATTATTACACATAGAAACAAAGTACACGCGCGAAACATAATCCATTCAATTGGAGCCATAATGGCTCCAAATGACCGCCGCGCTGTCAGTGTACTGACTGGTGTTTTAGTGAGTGGAGCTCTCAGAAAAATAATAAATATGACGGTTTGTGTAGTAAAATTGTGTCATAATTCATCAGGGAAGAAAGATTAGAATTCTGTTGTAATATTCCACAGATAAGCCACTAATTTTATTGCGTAATTCATATAAAATAACAAAATTCAAAAATAAAAATACTTCACTCAGATTTCGAGCAAAGTGTTGCCAGCTATTTGTGTGCGAATTTGTGTTGTTTTACGTAATTGATACTGATTTGGTTAAAGTAGGAAGTAGAGTAAGTAATTGAGTCCGATAAGTTGTTTTATTTACGTATAGCTATTATAACTGACTAGCTGTCCCCCGCGGTTTCACCCGCGTTCTTGGGATAAGTAGCCTATAATACTCGGGATAATGTAGCTTCATATTAGTGAAATAATTTCGAATCAGACTGGTAGTTTTACACAGTAGTCGTTTTACAGGTCGTTTTTTTTTTACAGAGATTGACCCGTTTAAACAAACAAAAAACTCTTCCGGTTTCTTGTATTATAAATATTAATATTATATTAGTATAGAATCAGTTAGATATTATAAGAATGTATTAGCTATACATTCTTATCATCTTCATCTTCGTCTTTTATACGATAATTATAATTAAATACCTACATACTTCTTAATCTTCTTTTTCTATACAACCTATCATATATGAAACCTATCATTACCAACAATACCTACTACAAATTGTACGATCGTTCATAGCTTTGCACATTGTCTTGATTTACTATGTTAAAATACCCAACATAAGTACTATGAAACATAACCATTAAACTAGTAATAAATAAATATCAGGCTTGTATCTATGATAAATTATCTAAGGCGCAGAACATTTTAAACTATTTAATTAATTTTATGAATACTTACTTCCAATTTCATTCACTAGTATCGGAAGGTTAATTTTACCGAAAAATTTCGTTTAGCTTGCAACATTACTCGTGCGCTTGTGTGCGTGTCAGCGAGTGTAATTATATGGTACTCACGCACACATTGGTTGTCAAGTGGCCTACGAGTCGCGAGGATTTTTGTTCGGTACTTCGCTTCTAAGCGTAATAATTCAATGGTTGCAATATTTTACATATTTGTATTTTATTCCTTCATTTTCAAGATAAAAATTATGGAAAAAATTGACAATATGTATTAGTTTTTTCTTGATTTTTTAGTGCAATAAAAAAAAAATCACGCAAGTCGACTTGCATCTTTGTTCCAGGGGGGGTGCGATTTCACTTAAACTGTTATGCACTAGTACCTATAATTATAAAGAGGATAGAACCTTTGTGGCATAGCGTGCCAGCCGCCATTTTAGTTTTTTTTTCAATGTTGCGGCGCACGGTGTTACTTATGTATATGGGTAGAGGACACTTATACAAACAAAAAATGTTAACCAATATGGTGGCCTAAAGTGTCACGTTTCCGAGATATTTGGAGGTAATATCCAAATAAATAGTTAAATCGGTAAAACTTTCCAAGACGGGACGTGGGGTAGGGGGGAGGGGGGGTATGCGAGGGAGTACGGGGAGGGATGCTTGCTGGTCGCCTATGCCTGCTCTCCCTCCGCGCCGCCGGCTTTTTATATACACTCTAGGGGTAGTGACCACAAGACTACAAAGAGTGGGGGTGCGCTGAGTTGGTTTTTGAACCGTTTGAACCTACGATTTTTCTTGTAAAATGTATAATTGCAGTTTTTTATACATATAAAATAAGTTTGGATAAAAAAAAACCTATCAAAGTTGAATTTCAATATAAATACATTTAAAACTCATCTCATTTGGCTGTATGGACTACACTTTTTCCTAAAGAAACGCAACTGTCATGTCAAAAGTCGCAAAATTGTGATTGTATTAACAAATTTCAATACAAACTATGAGGTTGCTTCAAGAAATGACTTTGCAGAAAGACTTCTTAGATAATTTACTATCTGTTAAAAAAAATTGAATGCCCAGACCAGCGTCACGTCTCAACGTTTATCCGTTAAATCAACCTGGGTACTATTATTTAAATACAATTCAATGCATATAAACACGTAATAAGTTCATTTTTAATGATTGTCTTTATTCTTATATGGCGATCTTTACCTCCAAATATCTCGGAAACGTGACACTTTAGGCGCCGATTCCACTGAAAAGAGTTCTAGAGTTCCGAGTTCTGCATTCCGTGTTGACTATTGTGCACACAGCAAGCAGTCTAGAGTTCTAGAGTTCTGCAATATTCGCTACTGATCACACATCATACACTTTTTTTACTTTCAAAGGTGCCACATAGCTTACAAAAAATAAAAAGTAAACACATGAACAAGCTTACTTATTTTTCATAACACCATTCACGTATCTCCTGGGGGCCTACCACAAGCTCTTAAAACAAGGTTAAAATAACCTTATTCGTCTTTTGTCCCGTTTTGACGTCGGATGTCAAAGAAAAACAAAAGTCAAATAAGGTTATAATAATATTGTTTTAAGAGCTTGTGGTTCGCCCTCTGATATGACCTTAACGCGACCCATCACTCTATAATTCGTATGTAAAAACCATAAACTGATTAAAATACTTCTTAATTTTAGATCCTTACAATTATAACACAAAGAAATATTTTAATCCAAAAAGCACATCACAAACTTTTAAATGAATATAATAGAGTGGTATAGTTAAATTACAACTAATTAATCCGACTTATATATGCATATGCATTACGATACTTTATAACTTATCCTCTTACAATCAATGCATAACATCGTCCACGCATCTCGCACTGCAGCAGGCGTGCGGACCAATTAGCATTAGGCTGTCCCGCCGAGAACCAATCATCGCGCTTGCCGGAATACAACGCGTTAGGCAAACGCGGTAAGCGCAGGTAATTGGCTTATTTGCATGTGTGTTCTTTCGTTCGAATACTAGAGATATTTTGTCAATGTAGTAAAGTGTGGAGCCGAATTTCGCGTTGATTTTGTTCACAATTATGCTTCCTTAGTTTTATATTTCAATGCACACTCCCCAAAACGTCGAGATTACTTGATTTTGGTTGGTTTACCTTATTACTCATCGTATATAGTATCGCAACCTCTCTAAATGACAAAACGTCATAATATAGCAATGTACATTCCGTTTTAATTGCTTTCTGAGTTGCTGATATTGATAAGAACTGCAGCTGCATACATTATTTTTTTAACTCGTCTGTCGACACCGTATTAGATTTACGGATTCTAAGAAATGAGTTCTTTTTTGTTTTTAATTCGTAGCTAGATGACACTCTAGTAGTCGAGGTAAATATGTACGTGCAATTGTGCCACTTGAGCCATATGTTTCTTTGTAAATTCTACTTTATTATGTCATGTCATTGTGAACATGTAAAATAATGCGTTATATTTTGCTCTCAATTTAAAGATAACTAATAAATAACTTTGAAGTAACCATGCGCAGTCCCTTAAGTGTCGCTAAATAGAGTTAACACTGTATCTAAGTAAAAAAAATACACATTCTCTCGTTTCTCCTCATAATTTAACACCTAAATATTTACATTCATTTAGTTTCTTCTTAGCTTATGTTGGTCGTACACTTGCAGAAAAATCCACATCGCCATCATACGCTATAGCATAAATTAATGTAACACTGCCAGCCCTCCTAGACAAGATTCTTATCGACAATCGTTATCGTTAGTAAACGATCAACCTTTGTATGGGATTGACATAAGAGATTGTTAAAAATCACGTGATATCTCGATTTGAAATGTCAATCCCATACAAAGGTTGATCGTTTACTAACGATGACGATAACCATCTTGTCTACTGGCCCTGTGGATTTAACTGAGATTTTACCATAAAACACTCCTACGATGAACAAAGTCAAAACCATTTATTCAATTTAGGCCCTAGTAGGACACTTATGAGGTCAAAAAACTTGTCCTTATTCATCAAAATTGATTAAGTTTTCAAGCCCATATACGCTCTTACTAGTCAAATGCGTAAAATTTTATTTATTATTTGTTTGTTTATTTAAGATCTACCATGACAAAAAAAGCCAATTGATAAATCGGATATTGAAAAAAAAATTCAATCGATAGTTTGTCTTAACAATATAAAATTTGCCAATCGATACTGAATTCAATCGACCGGATATTGAAAAAAAATTCAATCGATAGTTTCTTCGTCTTATCAATATAAAATTAATGATAAATGTGTTTATCGATTGAGTATGCCGGGCAGTAGATTGTAGAAAAAAAGCCACGCCACGATATTTTAACAATCGCACTTTTCGTAGAATTTTCTGGAAAATTTGTGCCTGCTATGTAGGTACATAAAATTTATTAAAATGGTAAAATAACAATGTTTCTTTCAAGAATTTTCCACATAGTTATTACAAAGTCTACAAATACAACTCTCAGATGTATATATTTTAACATTTGGTTTTATGGTTGACATTTGTTTTACTGCGCAGCACGCGGATAGCTCTGCGTCATATACACAGCATGCAAGTTTATAGTATTCTTAAGATTCATACACAGTGATTCACGTATGTTTTTTGTACAGTCGAGGTCAAAGATATGTTTACATTTGAAGTTACAAAAATATGTATCCATTTAAATAACGAACCATATAATGCTATGCATAAGGTTAGTTATTTAAATGGATACATATTATTGTAACTTCAAATGTAAACATATCTTTGACCTCGTCTGTACCAGGAAAAAAATGGAAAGTGACATCCTGCTTCTTTACAACGCGTTGATCGCAAATCGTAGTATTTTCGTAACTAGTGCTACGAGCATGCTACGAAATTGTTCTTATGGTTCTTTTACGTTCAAATAAATAAGCTAAGTTTTTCCTTAGTTTGTGTTTCCATATGTATAAGAATATACAGTAACCTAGCTATAGTCCGTAGACTAAAAAAATATAAGGAAAGAAAAATTACTTCAGCAAAATACACACTTACGCATACTATATCTTAAATAGGTCATCTAAAATATCCAAAAAAGTGAATTTTCTAAATATTTCACAAATAGTGCTATTGTGTCTCAAGGCTTAGTACAGTTTGAAGCGTGGATCGGTGTTTACGTAACAAAGTCGTCTGCAATTTGTCTTGCGGAGCCTCCGGCGTCTGTGATTGAAATTCTTACCGCTCCTTCAGCCATGCACTGTGACGTGACTGTGCTGCGACATCCAGCTGATTCCAGACAGATACTGACAATTACTCACAATGAAAACTTTTAGAAAAGCTCCATAGCTTAAAGTTTTGTTTGATGCAAAAAGGATCGTTTATTTTTATTGGGATTACATTATGCATTACTCTTAAGTAGTTCAGTTAATAAATGAACAGTATTGTACCGTACTTAGGCCGAATTACACCTTACGTAGCTTACTAAGAAATGTTAATTTGCGATTTGTTATTGACCGGTGAAACAAAGCGTACTTTGGTACTGGCCAAACAGTAATAAATAATTTACAAAAGCGGTCATGTGAAAGAGAATCCTCGCTTCTGCGGGAGTATCCATGCGGTCGTTAGGTATTTGAATTGCTAATGACTTTCCCGGCCGAATAAGTTGGCGAGCCACGTTAACTGGTTGCGGGGACATTAGATACCTCACCACCAGTTTTTGTTGTGCCATGGGCCATATAATCACCAATTGCACACTATTTACCAACAGTACAAGAAGATAAGTAGCCTGTTAACGATTACTGATTGTTTTTAACCGACTTCAAAAAAAGGAGGAGGTTCTCAATTCGAATGTATTTTTTTTTTTTTTTTTTTTTTTTTTTTGTTTGTTACCTCATAACTCCGTCATTTATTAACCGATTTGGAAAATTCTTTTTTTATTTGAAAGGGTACACTTCCCGTTTGGTACCATTGTCATCAGATCAGGATTTGATTACTTCTTAGTGTACTTTGAAGTCGGTTTAAGTTTTTTGTAAAACAGTCCAATTATTTTGATAGTGAGTGCGAGTGTCCTTTGACAAGCATTTGCTGTAATATAGATTCGGTAGATGAACAGCGATAACAAAGATTTTTTTATAAAAATGAATAAAAGTACCATGATGTTTATTTTAGAGAGCACACCAAAGTGGTAAAAAGTTAAGTAAGACTACGGTATCTGTCTGTATTTCACGGCTATTTTACTCAGCAACTTCAAACTCCTAACTCATGCTTTCGAATGTAATATTGTTTGGCAAAAATACGTTTCTATAATTTCCTTACCCGCATATAGCTAAGGAAAAAATACTAATAAATATTTTTTTGCTTTCGAAATTAATATCGTTCGGCAAAAATACGTTTCTATAATTTCCTTACCCGCATATAGCCAAGGAAAAATTACTTGTAAATATGTTTTTTTATTATAAGCTGGGTTGGAGCTCGAACTGTTAAAGTAGAGTTACATTCCAAAATTAATTTTAATATAAAATTGTGAAAATAAGTTCTATATATATATTTTATATTTGCTACGTAGCGTATGCTTGCGGTCTGAAAATCTGAAAAAATTGATACTGATAAATAAATAAATTTGAGTTCTTTTCTTCTCAAAAACCTATCAAATGCCTATTAAAATGTTGGCTAGTCAAAATAAATCCAATTATAAAGTGAAAACATAAAAGTGTTTATTAGGTACCTACCTGTAAATTATATTTAATACGCTGAATAGTCACTAGACCCTGCGTACCAGTGCACGAACACAACTCGCAGTTTTCCCGAACTTTTTATGTAGAGAAGGATTTTTTTTTCGGAAACTTACTTTAAAATTAAAAAAATATTATATATTCTTTATAATATTTAGTAAAGAAAGCTAAAAATTATAGTCTACTTTAGCAATCTATACGCAAACTAGTTTAAAGTTATATAACAAGGATTTTAAATATTAAATTGAAAGATAAGTCTTCCTTTGTTTCATACTTTATCCTACAAATGGAATTTATACTGTCAGGAAATAAGAGTAGAGGCTGTGAAGTAATATGAAATAAAATACGTTGGGATCCGTTATATTTTATTTTGTAAAACAACATGCTAATCTTATAAATATATTTATCAGACTTGATGTCCGTAAAATTCGCAATTGCTTATGT
Organism: Polyploca ridens; assembly: GCA_951394255.1. Classification (NCBI taxonomy): domain Eukaryota; kingdom Metazoa; phylum Arthropoda; class Insecta; order Lepidoptera; family Drepanidae; genus Polyploca; species Polyploca ridens. The sequence continues at coordinate 10,021,830 of OX596245.1, read as the reverse complement.
AATTATTTTTGCTTTTATGTGAGTGGAATTTTAATAACAATCAGTTATAATGTGCGGATCACAGTGCGGATAAACAAACCACGTGAGCAACATACTCGGTGGTCACCAGCACGCTGTAATTAATTGCAAATTGTGGTAATTGCTCCGACCCCGAGTGCCCCATGCCCCATGCCCCTGCCCCAGGGCCCGCCGGCCACTACGCTACACCCCGTGCTATTGTCGGCACACCTGCTTTCTACCACCCTATTGGAATAACAGCCCCCAAATGCTGAGCAATTTATTTATTAATAAATCAATGTTAATCAATCTGCACTGCTTGTTATTTTAGTCGCTGAAGTCTGCATTATAGCTGCACAATATTTTTTCAATTATAAAATTTCCAATATTCATCAATAATTGTAGGTATTCTATATGGCCACTTACTATGGTTGCTTTGAATCTTTATTGTTGAATTTTATTATATTAGATAAATGGCTGTTTTGCAAAAAGCATTTTTTTACCGCGGACGCTCAAGTTGTGGAATGAGAATCCCTGTCGTAGTTTTCCCAAGGGATTACAGCATGGGGTTCTTCTAGGAAGGTGTAAAGAGATTTTTGCTGTATCGGCAACGCGCGAGTTACAATCCGTCAATAGGATAAGGAGACCGCTTACCATCAGGTGGGTCACATTCTTGTTTGCTACCTTAGTAGTATAAAAAAATACCTAAAAACCATCTTCAGTTGATTCACACTTCCTATAAAAACGACGCATTCATCCCATTAGTCTAAATGTGACTATAGTTTACAAGTAAAACTATTAACTCTCATATTTAACGTCAATTTACGCCCAGATAAAACTATAAAAGTGTCATGAAAGTTCTTCGAGAATGGCTAACGATGTATGAATAGCTGAAAACGACAAAAACAAAGTAATAATCGCACAAATTCTAATTGGTTTACCTACCGACGACGCTCTGTGCGATATCTATGTATTTTATAGTATAGGTTTATATGTACGATCGTTGAATGAGATAACATGGCAGATACATTAATATGTGTACTATAGATACGTGAATGAAACCAAATTCAATTCATTAGTCAGTTGCAGTTTGGTTTCAATTAGACAAAGTCAACATAGTTGTTGGCTTGTGGTAAAGACTTCATTGATTTTCTACCTGTCTGTATTGTATTGACTTTATAATAAAATATGAAATAATTATTGTTTTTATTGGTTAGTCACATACATATACAGAAATGACTATTGTTAACGATCAAGAAGTTATAACTTCTGAAATATCAATTGTTTACCATTTTTTTTTAAATAACACATACTACGTTTACAAAGGTACCTACGTTTCAAAATCTTTAATTGTTGTAGTTTTTAATACAGTCCATAATAGTATATCTACTAAAGGAAGTCAATACCTTCATAAATATAAAACAAATTAGAATTTATAAACGTATATTCTGGATGCATAGTTTGTGATATATTTGAAGCCTATGTAATGTTGGTTTTGCGTCCTGAAATATTTTTACCCTAGGAAATCCGATATCACGAAAAAAATCAAAATTGAACTTGCTCGATCAAAATGTAGGAAAGTTTTTTTATTCGCTGTTTCAGAGATAGTACAAATTGTTCAGCATGTCAAATCCAACATCTGAAATATCCATTGCAACCAGTACAATTTTGCTGCGTAGTTATTTAAATGTATGTGAATCAATCATGCATAAACGGCTGAACGGATTTGGATACAACTTGGCACAGAGATATAAAAAAAACCGGAAACGCGGGCAAAACCGTGGGGCGAAACCCATTGTTAACTAAATACTTAGCTTGGAAAGATAACGATGTGGTCGACAACAAACTGAGGTTAAGTTAAATAGTCTGGCTTGAGCCTTTCCAACATTACATTACACTACAGCGAAATTAAACTGCTTTTTGTTCTCTCGCAGATTCAAATAATTCAGCCTTAAATCCCATTTCACCGTTTGTTGGATAAAATAATTCAGCTATATGGGTTTGCGTAGGTAGGTAGATAAATACACATACCTAGATAAACATATATATTATCTGTGAACTGTTAGCAAAGAACACAGTTTTATACCTATAGATTTTGATGAAAAAAGATTTTTCAATAAAATCGCATGTTTTTAATAAAAGTGCTGTTCAAACAAACGCGTTCAAAAGCTACCTATAGTATACCCAAACCTATTGGTACGCAGCAAACATATTGATTTTGCATGTGACAAAGAATATCAACTGTGAAAACTTCACTAAGCGAACCGTATCCCCCTTATTACAAAACATGGTTTAAAGCAAAACCAGGTTTTGCTGTCATTCGGTCACTTTCTAACGTCATATAATAAAAAGAGACGAGGCTATTTTAAAACCTGGTTTTACTTTAAACCATGTTTTGTAATAAGGGGGTATGGGTTTCAGTTAATAGACATCATCGACTTGTGGGATGGGGATCATTGCAAGAGAGAATCCTGTTCGCGGCCGCCCGCACCGCCGCGGTTCGGAAAATTGAATTGTAACCTTTCCCGGCTTTATCTCAACACGACTTGCTGACCTTGCTGTTCCTACGGAATGTTCCGTCACGTTCTCTAAATACCTCCACTTTTATTTGTATCAACACAAAGGGGTTAATACATAGCTAAAAGTGTGTCTAGTAAGAGCATTTTATATGGAGGTCTAATAACAGCTGAGCGGACCCAATAGGATGGAATTCTTTTGTATATCTACAACTTATTTTCTTTATTCAACATTGTTCTATTCTGAAAATAAACGATGACTTTTCTAGGTGTTATCATCATTTCATTTCAGAAGGATCCATAAGCAGTCAGACCGTCCATTTGACGGCAAGTGGGTATATCATGATGGGTACAGCTTATAGAGACACCAAGATAAATTTGTCTGAAATAGCCAATACCAAGTAAAAATAAACATTAATAAAGACAATAAAAGCTGTGTATTGTACGTAAGATAACAAAAGTTTATGTAAATAATTTGTTGTCAGCACTTGGAGCAGACGTTAATAATGGCATTTAGCTGAGCTGGCGCAGAGCGAGAGGCAAGCGAGGCTAGGTACGGTACACAGTGAGTAAATGTCAGGCTCGCCGTGAAACTTATTGCAACTTGTTTACTCGCCGTCTTCGACGCCCTTTGTTCTGCTACAACTTTGCAGACGCCCGCGGACAGTTACTCCCTATAAATACAATTTACATTCATTACTCTCGGAAGCTAGCGGTAAATAATATTTAGATATAATAATAAGGTACTAGTCAGTCTGGCGCCGAGTCAAAACAAAACACAAAACATTAAAATGCAATTTATCAAAGGTTAATCTCACACAAAGAACTGGTCAACAACTCCCTCGCGAATCGAATATGGTAGCACTGAAAGGTTATTTACTTTTAGGGAATTATATTGGCACGAGAGAAACGTGGACGGAGCAAAGTGGTCATAAAGAGTATACGTTTATCACACACAATGTCGGAGCCAGAACAATAGAGTCAACTTCGGACATCAAATTCTATCGTCAAAGTTTATTACAAACAATATTGGTTAAGTACGACATGAACAAAATTAAATTTATACTATTTTATAAGATTTTACTTAAATAAAACCATTAAGTTGAAAAAAATATCAAGTAGCAGCTACTAAGGGGTAAATTTATTATCAGCAATAAAGCTAAATCAATCGCATTGAGCTCTCTGAAGAGGGATCTCGATCGGCCCCTATCGGTCGCATCTCTTGGTAAAGCCATGTCCCCTAACTGGCCTAATTCGTATTTACAATAGGCGAACCATGCAATCCAGGGATTTGTGCTATATGCAATGTGTGTAAAAGCTGTGATTAATTATGTTTAATCTGGTAAAGTATTACCTTACTACTTTAGATAGCATTCAAACAAAAATGGAACATAATTCTATCTAATATACATCAATTATCTATCCAGTGTTTTATTTTGATTTAGGTTTTTGTTTATTTAGAACATAGTCTCATTGTAAGACATAAATATTCATGTCACGGTATTTGTATATGCTCGCACATTTATACCACTTGTTCTGAGTGTTTCAACGGTAAATGAAAGCTAACAATAAAGGATCGCTCTCATGAAGTAATCTTCAGATCGTGTTTGTAGAAAACAATTTCTCACAAATTAGTTTTCGATTATACCTAAGAAATCCTATATAAAATTACTCGAAGTTATAGTTTCAACCAAACAAGAGCTCCCCGGGGACAAACTTTTGAACTCGCAGCGAAGTAAGCTAATAATAGTTAGTTTTCATATGAAAAGGAATTTAGTAGAAAATTTAATAGTAAATTAATCAAAATATAAAATTTCCTTCTAGGAATCCGACTTTGAAGTCAAGTCTTTGTTATGTTTAGCTAAAAGTAGCTTGACGCAAAATTATTCCCGGAATATAAATCTCTTGGAGAGCACATTACGCGGCAGAGTGCTCCTCGGATATCGACTTAATGAAGAACACTCCGCGCCATCACGCGATGTGGCTCGACTATTTAACAGGATGGTTGGCTATTTGCGTGGATTAACCCTTGGGATCTTGAAGAGGTAATTTCTCATTAAAAAAGTCTATCAAGTCCGGGAACTTTCTTAATTAAACTACAAAGATAAGCATTGGTTCTTTTCACATATATTATTAAATTTTGCACACATCTCGATTATTAAAATCACTAAACCGTATTTTTTTCTAATTTAGAGTGTCTGCCGTTTGTTTAAATACCGCTCAAGATCTATTAATTAACAATCTCAATCGCGTTCTTTACCGTTGAGGAATACCGTAATACTTCAAACCCATCCATTGTCCGATGTTTTGGAGCCGGTTATATTTTTTGTTAAAAGTTATTTTGTATATCTATGTTCAACTTTAACTGGCTCGTTATTTTGTTTGCTGTTTCCTTAAGCTTTTCTTTTTTAATTCCCATTTATTTTCATAATTTTAGCGAATTTTACCCTCTTTAATTTTATTTGTGTAAATAAGATCTCATAAGATCCTCCTATAACACTTCACATTCGGTTTTTTTAAAGGGAGCCTACAACGGACGCCCACACAGTTTGGTAAGTGGGGAGTTGTAGGTATGTATTATAAGAAAGTGGGTGAATTGAAATAGTCATTTTGCCTTGGTTTTACGTACGTTATCCTACTAATCCTACTAATATAATGAGTGCGATAGTAGGGTACATTATAACCTGGTATAACATATAGGATACTTTTAGGGTTCCGTACCCAATGGGTGCCAGCCAACGTTACCCTATTACCCCGCTGTCTTCCGTTGTCTTCCGCTGTCCGTCTGTCTGTCTGTCAGTGGGCTGTATCTCATGAACCGAAAAAAAGGTTGAATGTTGACATTTTCACAGAATCTGTATTTCTATTGCCGCTATCACAACAAATATTAAAGACGAATCCGACTCGCATTTGGCCGGTTTTTATTCAGTGAAAACATAAGATACCTTGGGATCGCGAGTGAAGCCGAAGGATTAAAACTAGTTATGTACAATTGGTGGGAGTTCCTTGGCGGATCGTGCGAGTGGTTGATAGGCTCAGCGCGTCGCTATCAGGGATCGACTTAATCAAGTGCACTCCGAGGACCGGTCCATTACCTTAACATATTGCCTCCATCGATGGCTTGCCGCTACTTACTTGACCTCCCTGTCTAAACCCGAGCACACACTACTGAACATTTTACAACATGTTCATATTATTTCTCATGTGTGATAACCAATTTTTAAACTACCGAACTTGTGCTTTAGGTATTTTAGAGGTAAGAGTGAATTTTAATAAATGCGTTACAATACTTCTAAATAGCAAAATCTTTACTGACAGACCCATATTATTAATGTATGGTGAAAATATGCCATAAAAAGATCTATAGATATTACTTTCCTATATCATTGAGAAAATTTTACTGGAAAAATAATTATAACTAACTATATTATGGTTAAGATAAAGCCACATTTTATGCATTTTATAGTTTTAAAAGTACACAGTAAATTCTATAATTGAACTGTTTTACAAAAATCTTAAACCAAAATCAAAGTACACTAAGAAGTAATCAAATCCTGATCTGATGACAATGGGACCAAATGGGAAGTGTACCTTTTCAAATAAAAAAAGAATTTTCCAAATCGGTTAATAAATGACGGAGTTATGAGGTAACAAACATTTAAAAAAACAACCGAATTGAGAACATACTCCTTTTTTTGAAGTCAGTTAAAAAGCAACCCAGTTGACACTTTGCGGCGTTTTCTCCAAAAAGTTGAAATATTTTCTCTCGAGTAAAGCGAGTAAGTGGGTTACATTTGTTTATTTAGGATCTATTGCCCAACTGACCATTTCAAATAGCATTATGGGTATTGTGGGCATAAGGCTGTAAACACAGGTTCATCAACTTTTCATATAGTCCCCGCAAGTTTATAGCTATTTGTTAAATTTCAGATATTGTTCCCAAATTCTTGAAAACGACCTATCGAGTCACAAGAACCATCATTGAAACGCATAATAAAAAAAAACAGGTAAAATAAACTCCTTTGCAAAAAAAACGGGCACCTTACAGTCATTTGCTTTTCTATGGATAGTATTAATATTTTTAGTATGTCATTACCATAAATGACTATAAATTTCTTATTATCAATGGGAATATAGTTTTTAACAATTTAAATCCTGGAATCGGGTTTTTAGTCAATGTAAACAGAAAATGGTCATTTTTATGGGTATAATGAAATTAATGCTATGAGTAATTTTATTAAAAAAAAGACATACTAAATAAAAATTAATAACGAGTATGACCTCCCCTTGCAGCGATTACGGCATGTAATCGTCTTGGCATGCTTTCCACCAGGCTTTTGATTGTGTTCTGTGGAATCTGTTCCCACTCAGCCAAGATCACACGTTTAAGCTCCCTGATGTCTTGTGGAAGTGGTTGGACAGATCGTACTCGCCTTTTTAGGTGGTCCAAGACGTGCTCAAAGGGGTAAAGGTTGGGGCTCCGCGCTGGCCAGTCCAAATGACTAATACCGACCTCTTGCATATAAGCATCTGCGTCGCCAGAACGGTGGGCCCAAGCATTATCGTCCATGTAAATGGCATATTCACCAATTACAGTCAGAGCGGGTTGTGCATGTTGACAAAGGATTTCTGTTGTGTACCTTAAGGCATTGAATGAGCCATTTTCAATGAATACTATCTCGGTACGATAGCGGGAAGTTACTCTCGCCCAAAACATAACGGACCCTCCACCATAAGGGGTGATTTCTTCAAAACACACATCGGCATAGCGTTCCCCTGGTCTTCGTAACATTCGCCGACGTCGGTCCTCACCATTCAGACCAATTCGAGCCTCATCGGAGAAGAGTACGCTACTCCAGTTACCTAGTGTCCAAGATAGGCAATATCTAGCGAACCTCAATCGAGCTATCCGGTGCTCACGGAGTAACTTGGGGGCCCGCGCTGGTCGTCAACTGCGTATATCAGCCGCTAAAAGCCTCCTCCTCATTTTCCATAGGCTAACTTGTGCTCCTCGTACCTCTTCAAGGTTTCTTTTAGGTCTATGTAACTGCATTTGCGGTTCCTCAACGCCTGAGTCACTAAAAAGCGGTCATCTCGTGGTTATGTGCGACGTTTTCTCCCAGAACCTTGCCTTCTCTGAACGGAACCCGTCTCTTGGTATCGAGTCCAGGTTCTTTGAACGGTTGAACGACTCACGTTTAACCGCTGTGAGACGTAACATTGACTACACCCCTCTCCCAGCAGCGCTATATTTTTACTAGCTCTTATTGCTTTCTCTGCCATTACAATCGACACAAAGATATCTGTTTTAACTCACTATAAGGCAGGATTATGCAACAAACATAAATTATTCTAGTAAAAGTTAGTTTAAGTTGCCTGATAAACTTTTAACCGCGAACCCGCGAAAACTAAGTAAAAAGTCACAAACTGAAAAAGGGATCATTATTTTTAAAAACAAAAGTTTCGAATTTGAAATTAACTTTTTATCATACCCAGACCCTTTATTAAGTGTCAGTAACATAGTTTGGCTATTAAAACCACTTTAGAACTAAATAATTACCAATAATGTAAAAAAATCCAAACCGCCCGTTTTTTTTGCAAAGGAGTGTATGTGTCCGTAGCGGACACATATTTTACCTGTTTTTTTATTTGTCACAATTTTGTATTAGACACTTTCTCGATACAATTAAATTCGAATGAGAGCTTGTTTTCATGTTAATATTCAATGTAGCGTGTTTCACGCTAATTATAAACGCTCCACTTGACTAACGACATAATGGGCGTTTTGTAACAAATTCGTGCTTTATTATATTTATAATTTGATTCAATTTTGTTTGCAAAAGTTGTATTCATTTACAAGAAAATTCGAATTGTTTTGTTTTGGTAAAAACATATTAGTTTCTTAATTTGAAATAAGTACTAAACCTTATCCGAAATTTAAAATAGAGGAGAATGAGTCAAAGTTATTACTTTTTTTCCTTGTCGATAAATATGTTTATTTATATGTTTACCAATATATCGAACTAATAATTTTATTTCATTGAAGCTTTTTCTGCGCCTACATATTTTATTATCAAGTATTGATAGCACCTAATAGAATGTGTACGACCAAAAACACGGCCAAGTGCAAGTCGGACTCGCACACGAAGGGTTTCGTACCACCGTACATAAATTGTAATCTGTTTTATGGCGATTATAGTAATGCCATTATTAAAATACAGTAAAGACGCCAAAAATACACGTTTCTTGCCCCTTTATTAATTTAATAGAATTTTTATTATTTATTGCTATAGCGGCAATAGAAATACACGTTCAGTAAAAATTTCAATCAACTGTCTACCTACTATGGTTCATGAGATACAGCCCACTGACCGACGGACACCGGACGGACGGACGGGGGGACGGACAGCGGAGTAATGCCCTTTGATTACGGAACCCTAAAAAACATATAATAAAACGCATACGGTTGGGTTTGTTCCCGGGAATAAACCCAACTTCGAGTAAATTTCCAATTTGGTGGGAAAAAACCCGGGAATTTTCCCATTGGCTGGGAAAATACTCAAATGGTCACAGTTACTAGATTTTGCGTATATAGCGAGAGACACCTTAACAAAATCGTTTGAATAACATTTAACAAGATTTCTATTAGGGTCATACCACGGTCATACACATATATCATACAATAAAAAATCTTTTCTTTTTTTGTGATGAAGGAGTGCATTGTTTTATAAAAAGTGACGTTTTGGGGTTGTGGTGGACAGGCGGCGGTCCCAAACAATTACCACGCCGTGGTAGTACATACTCGTCCGACTCGAAGTCCGGAAGTGTGATACTCGGTCCAGTCCGCGCAAGGTCCGCGTGGGTCCGCGCGTAGGTAATGTAGGTACATACAACAGCGAGTATGATTAAAATAACAATCAAAAGCATCTAAAAATATTTTTTAAGGTACAAAAAGCCACTTGAGTATTTTCCCGCCGTTCGGGAGTTTACCCGTATTTTTCCATTCTTTCCCGTATTTTCCCGTATTTTTCTTTCCTTCCCATATTTTTTTCTTTCCCTGCCCATCTCTAAAAACGCATCATACAACATTCGTTTAATTGAAACAAACATGCAATCTGTTACTTTTATTTGCTCTTCATTAAACTGCAACGAGTATTTATTTACTTTTTATTGGATATCTATTAGCTCTTGAGTATCTTTGATGTGGAAAGTAATGAAAATATATTTTATTTCATTCGCCGCGAGTGTTAATTAGTTTTAGGAAAAATGCATTCATTGCCTACCAACTGTTGGAATCATATTATATAATCAATTTATTTTTTAAATTTGAAAAATAATAATTATGCCACATATGACTTCATAACAGATAAAGGTTTAATCAACTTAATTTCTAAAACCACCAGCGTACCTATATCTTACTTAAAATAATCTTCGATTTTAAAAATGCGAAAAAATTTTTTGCCACTCAGCTGAAGGGATTTTCCTGATTATTTTTATATAGTTACTTACTTACTATATACTTTATGTCCTGAATGTACTTGTGTACAGAGTATACTCGGGATCGCGGTTGCAACCGCGCGGGGCAACTAGTCCTAATTGATATACAAAATACAGAATTGAAATGTGTTAGAACAACGATATCTTGAAAATTTGTTTTTGTGAATATTTATCAGATAAATTTTGTTAAAAGCCATAGAACAAAAGTTGTTGTTAATGATGTTAGTAATACAGTCCTCCAAGGATGTCTATGTTTTACCAATAACCCTGTTTAAGTAACTTGATTGATTATGCTTGTAGTTTTCGGTATAATCTCTTTATTATTAGAAAATATATGACAATTCTTAATTAATATGAATTAGGCGTATCTTTCAATTATTATATCTGTACACGACATCAATGGTATTAAATTTACCTATCCAGTAGGCAAATACGATAACATGAAAAAGGGAAATATTTTTCGGGGCTTATCACGGTAGAGCGGGGGCACGCAGGGCCGGAGGGGAGAGATAGCGTTGGCAAATTAATTCCGGTACCGGTCTTTGATCTCGACGGCATTGTTGGCTTGTTGTACAAATAAGCAAGCAGACCTTCGCGCTGCCGTGCAGCCTTCATAATACCCTCTCCCAGGAGGCGGCGGCTATCAACTGAACTCGCTAAAAGCCGTTTAAGCTGTTACACTCCAGGTATTTAGTAAAACGGACTCCTTTATGAAGTACGTCAACGTGATAAATAGGTGTGCCAAAAAATTCAAATAATGTATACGTACGATTTGAAATTACAAATTATATTTCCAAATAAATTGGTTTTCATAGAAACACTTGAGCTTTAGGTACGCATTTCCATATTGTAATTTGTTTGAAGTAGGAAATAATTTTATTTGGAATAATATTTTAATAAACACTAGCTTCTTTTCCGCCCGCGTTTCCACAGTATACAATGTTTTATCGCAATCAAAAGTATTAGCTACATATTTTATGTCGGGGCAAGATCTAATGTGTGAAATTCGGTAACAAACATAGGTACAAACTTTCGCATGTTATTAAAATATTATATGGTAAAAAATATATTAGCTTCATATTTTTTTTTACTTCGTAGCAATGCTACAATCTATGAGCAATACAATGACTAGTATAAAAATGCTTTCCTTAACAAAAAAGAAAATAAGTAATATATAAAGTAGCGATATGTAGAGTATGTGGGTTGTATTAAGGAAAATAGCCTTATCACTAAGCCAGTGCCTTGGGAACGCAAATAAAAAATAACAAAGTATCTGTTACACGGGGATAAGCCAGCAAACGGGCAGCATTCAATTCGCCGCCACTATCTCTACGAGCCACGAAAAGATCGCCCTAAGCTCCGGATCTTTGCGTTGTGTTGAGCGAACGATCGCTATCCGCCGCTCACTCCTGCGGCCTGCCCGACACGGACCGATCCACTAACAATAGACAAATTTTATTACATTCTCATCTTTTGATTTGTTTATTGAGACTAAAATTATTCGACAAACTAATAAATTGAGTTGCTACAGGACATGTACAAAATTCTAATTAAAACTTTTGAGGCTAAGCTAGAAACATTAAACTTCTCTAAATTTCAAAATTCTTAGCTTTTAAACTGAGAATGAGACGTTTCCATCAGCGCTAGAACTTATTTGGGAGACGATGTCGAGGGTTAATCAAATCCTCAAGCATTGCACGATTTTACCAGTTTATTTCACACACTGTTCGAGTCTTAAAATAAAACATGATAATGTAGGAGTTTATAAAAGAGCGGCACGCCAAGTTTTCCTAAATCTCAGCAATAGTCGGTGCTATCATAACCGAAGCGATTCTATTTGGGAAATACGTAATAGAGAGAAGTTCGCCGCCAGCCAGGCGCTTACGAAACGAGAATGCGTGCTCATTCCGGCCTATTTGCTAGAAAAGCGTCGATATCCTGTCAATGAATACGGGACTGGACTATACGATCGTGATCCCGCATTCCATTTAGCGATCGCTGAACAAATGTGTATCAAGGTTGAAGCGGACTCAAATCTATCCTTTATCATTTTTCAATGCAATTTATTCATAATACGGAATTGTAATACATACCTACTCAAACGAAAAAAAATAGGAGGACACAATAAAACGCACCCCCCCTGGAACAAAGATGCAAGTCGAATTGCGTGATTTTTTTTTTATTGCACTAAAAAATCAAGAAAAAACTAATACATAATTGACAATTTTTTTCATAATTTTTATCTTGAAAATGAAGGAATAAAATACAAATATGTAAAATATTGCAACATTAAAATATTTATATTTTCTTCATAAAAACGAAGTTAATATATTTGCACTTAATTATTCACTAAAGTTCCATATGACTAATAGCATATTCATACTTACATACATTTTGAACGAATTTATTTGGTGGGTATCGTAGTGCAAGTCTAGTTGCTTACTTTATCCACGAAACTTTTATCCACATTATATTATATAACAATTGATATGTTATTTACACAAACGAGTAGCTCGAGGAAAACCTATGTAAACGACACTTACACATTAAATGCACTACTAAATCAGAATTCAAATAAAGAGTTATCTGCAATAATACCGAACAGCGAGACTTCCATAACATGTCAACAATGCAATATTCATAATTACTCCATCAAGTGTTTAATATGTTTCGAAGAATAATTACGCAACCCTCCTTTTTAGGTTTTTCTCAATACACATTGAGTAAATTTAAAATATAAACACGTAGGCCGGTCACAGGTAGTTTTAGCTATCATTTGATGTATACTACATATTTTTAATAATGTTGATAAATTTTTAGGACAGTTTTTTTACGCTCCTGAAAAGTTGTCACTTTTCACTTACAACATTCTTCCAGGAAGGGTGCGAAAAGGTCTAGAAAAGTAAGGGTACAAAAGCTTTGTCATTACGTCCTTAATCTGATAATAATTGAACTCAATTTCGATGTTATTATAACAACAAACGAGCCCTCGAGCGCGGCTCTGTTGTCCCCCGTCTGACATGGAGCGACCCGTGAATGTATTTCCATAGTGAACATATTATAACTTAATTGTCGTGTTGTGTGGAAACTTCCTTCGCGACAGTCTCTACAAAGCTTGGAGTTTCAAGAAAGTTCTCCAAGAGTTTGTTTATTTCAAATGTACTCACATAATATATATTTACCTGCCTGTTTGGCTTATTCCCGTTTGTCTACGTTCCCGTCTGTCAACGGTACATATACATTGGTTATGTTTGTATATATTACGTATCTGAGCACACGTTAAAGTACAGTTAGAGTAAAAAGTTGTGTGCCGAATTTATTTAATATTATTTTTAGTTTGTATATTTTAAAACTACCATATTAATGACTAAGAACTACATAGAATACATGTAACCTATCTAGTTGACAATATATTTTTTAAACACAGGTAAAATATTCAACAAATATGAACATGGTCTATGTGACATAAAGTTTTTTTTGAAGCGAGTATTTTCTCTTTACCGGCTATTTAATTGATGTTTTTTAATTTCTATTATTCAGTAATTTTTTTGTGATACGTTTATTTTTAATTGTTGTATATTTGTTGATTTTGCAATGTTTAGTTAAAATAACTTCTATTTTATATTTTATTTACCTATTATTCCGTTGCTTTTTTGTGTTGTGTAGTTGAATTATATACCTACGTTATATTTAGTGTACCAAATTATTTAATTGCACTTGTTGATTTTATTTTGTTAAGTTGTAATTTTTAATTTTCGACTTTATTGTTTTTTTTTACTTTTTTTATTTTTATTTTTGTATAGTCACAATTAGATAAAAACATTACGAATGAATAAACAACGTTTACCCATTGTATATTATAGTAACGTATGTTGTTGATTTTGCTTTGCATAGGTTAAATAATTACTAGTCATAATATATTATATTTTTACATAATACATAAAAACTACACTATAAAAATCTTAAATATGTACTTATTTAATTTCAAACCAATATTTACATTCCTTTAAAATTAACATACTGACTGTACTTGGTGGACGCGATACACCGCTATAGGTAAGTATATGTACCGTTGACAAACGGGAACGTAGACAAACGGGAATAAGCCGCCTGTTTCAGTATACGTACATATTTCATTCACTGTTTAATATTTGCATTCCTTGAAAAAGTGGGGTAATGGAACGTATAACCTGCATGAATATAAAAGAGAATAACTTCTTTAGTACCGGTTGTAAGTATCTAGGGATTCATAATTCTCTCTTGGTATTTTTAAATACTTTTTCGATTATTTAAGTAAATTAACTGGGTTTTGTTGACGTGCAAATAACCACATGAGATTTTTTCTTTTTCGATATCAGACAGACACTTCAGTTTTATTTGTATAACGTAGATGCATATCTAATGGAGATTTTGTGTATCCTGAATTTTAGTATTAGACTATTAGTTATTTTTATATTTGTCATTTTAATTATAGACATATTTATATTTGTTATTTTATTTTTGTAAGGCGATGATAGCTCAGTCGTAGTGACGTCGGATACCGAGATGAAGGTCCCGGGTTCGAATCCTACAATGAGCTTGAGCTTTCGGTGAAGAAAAACATCGTGAGGAAACCATAGCACGGTGGTAGGGTACTTCGTAGTACCCGCCTGGCTGGCTACCACCCTCAAGTTGAAAATCTGTCGCCAAGCACCTTTCGGTGTGTTCCGATAGCTGCACTTGAGAGCCAGTTCCTTGTAGGCTTTGTGTGCTTACCACCTTCGGCCGCATCATCACTTACCATGGTGAGATTGCGGTCAAACACAGGCCTATAAACAATAAAAAAAAAGACAATCTATAATTAACCTTCAAACTAAATTCTATATCATAAGAGGAACCGCCTGGACATACTTGATCCCAAGCCCGAATTAGGTTTATAGTTTTTAATGTAGGATAACATTCTAAACTATTCAGTGGGAGAATAATGAGACTGTAAAAGATGAAATAGGAGAGGATTGAATCAACTACACTGCGGAAAATTGACGCTCACTCCTCCGTCGGAAGCGGATGCACGCCATCTCCAACTCGGATCGACAACTGTGCAACCTTTTTGGAAAGGTTATTTTGATATCATACAATCTTCAATAAGGGTGTCCGTTAACTTAATGAAAACAGAAAAACAGTTTGAGTAAGCGGGAGATACTATCAATGAAAGTAATTTTTTGTTTGCGGCTCTCCTTGCTTTTCATGTTATTTAGTGTATGCCACGAATTCACGGTCCATCGGTTATTGGGCTTGTTCGTCATACGTTCAATTTACTCGATTCCTTTGATGCATATTTGAACAACTTTCATGGCAGCCACATAGACCGCACTGAAATTTTACCTTAATTAAAATGTACCGTATCAATGCTATCAGTTATCCGTTTGTGTTTCACAGAAAATTATAGTTAACCATATTGTTTATCGTGAATTATATAATTCTATTAATGAATTGAAATTATTATTTGCAATGGACGTTTGAAATATTTTCCACGAATCAATCAAACTCGCGTGTATTTAAAACATCATATTCTGGTACATTTAAATTGCGAATTACTAAAGTGTCGTTCTGATTTCTTCAGAAACCTTCATGTTTTTTTATTTATTATGTTGTATTTTTACGTACGTATGGTTGGTGATTTATTTTGAATCTTATAGCTATGATATTGTCAAGAAGCACTTCCATTAGCTAAGCTCGTGACACTCGGAGCAGGTAAGCGGATCAGAGAATAGGGTTATGCCTCGGGTAAGACGTTGAAATAGTCATGGTCCCACTAAGCTAATGGACATTATACCCATAAACACAACAACATCATTGCAAAATCCGAGGAATTCAATAACCGAACACATACCTACCTAAAACCTACATACTAAAGTGGAAGTTACTGAACAAGTGTTATTGTGTTTAGATATGTACAAGAATGTGGGAATCACAGAGATACCCTCTCATGATTTCCCTAGGGTCGTCACAAGCCACTTTAGGCGGTTCATATTATGTCTTATTTTATATTACACTATTACTAACATTGCTTTTCTTCGAGAGATTTTTTTTGTTTCACTAACAGTCTCAGTGACCATATCTTTTATTATACCTTTTATTTATTTAGAATGAATAAACGTGGCAAAATTAACACGAAAATTCCCTCATCTAAAATGCAGCCGAAAAGCGGTACAACTAGGCGCTATAAGTTAATTAAAGTTCTCTAGAGTCTCGACAAAGCGAGTAAGGAAACGGTGCTCAAAGAAACTCAAGTTAATGAAGATGGTACGCAATAAAGTTTGTTCGACGACAGGTGTGGCGGGAACACGGATTACGTTTTCAATTTCATTGAATCTGTGCACAGAGATACATACACACGTGTGTTACGCGCAGCGCGTGGCGCGTGGCGTGAAACATGTGGCGTGTGCGTGACGTTGTATATACGACGATCACTTTGAGATATAGCTGCTTACTTCCGGAGGGTTAAAGATTTATGAGCTCACCCTTTGACACAAACAGAAACAGGTGATTGTTTAACAAAATATCGTTTATGAGCCTTTGTTATGTGAGATTGTAGTTTAGTGTGAATCGCCGAGATTTTTAGCATTGCAGCTGATACTTTCATTTGATAAACTACTATAAGTTTTAGACAAAATTTATACTTAGTAATAGGTAATGATTAAATAGCGAGCGAGCTGTTGTGTATTACCAAATTCTTGTTATTGCACGGTGGGGTACTTTGTAGTACTCGGCTGGCTAGCTAACACCCTCAAGATGAGAGCCAACCACATACCATCAGATAGACCACCTGATAAACAAACATAAAAAAAAAGATTATTTCCTAGTACTACAGCCGAAAAATTATGTCATCACCGTGTTCTCGAGGGATCGTATGTTTTCCGGGATAAAAAGTATCCTATATGTTATTCCAAAGTATAATCTATCGATGTGCCAAAGTTCATTCAAATTATTGCGTAAAAGAGTAACAAGCATCTTCAAATCCATACAAACTCACACATAATATTGGTACGAAGTAGGATTTTGAATCTCTATTCTTATGATCCTCACCAAATTACATTAATATATTGACCTCTACATACGCTTACAAGCAACATACGTTTTTCACAACAAAGCACTTCACTTATTGGAAAATCGGAGCTAAGGCGAAGGAAATTCAATAATATGAGGGCAGCGGGGTTCGCAGTTAGTGCGGGGTTGAATCTAACAACGCGTCACTTATTGAAAGTTATTTGAAAGCCGTCTGCGGTGACCGCCTGCCCATAAAAGGTTTCATGTTATTTATGAGTTGCTTATTGAGCGATTTGACTGATATTGTGATGTTACATATTGTTGCCGAAACTCTATATTGATAAATGTAACATGATGTGAAAAATCCGATTTTTTCCGGGCTAGTGAAAGCTTTTTTTTAACTGAATGGTTTTGGATTTTGTATTTAAATACTGTATAGGTTAATTAAAACAATAGAGAAGCAGAAAATTTAAAGCGCAGTTTTCTAAGTTAGGCATTGTCGTGTAAAAAAGGTCATTTATCCTATCGCTACATGGGCATATTTTTTTTTTTCAATAAAATAGGTACAACATGAACGTTTACCATTATTTCTTTACAACTGAAAGGTATACCTGACCTTTTATTCAAGTTTTTATGTAGAGGAACAGTAGCAACAAATGAAAGTGATTAAATTAATTGGGGTTCCGGAAATAGCATAACGATGCTTAAAGACTCCGTCTATTATGTATTTAGAAAATGTTTTGAGCAAAAATGACCTACATTTAGAGGATGTTTTGAGGATATTTGTTTAACCGTTTAGTATGTTTCATATATTTACCATTATTATAGGTTCATGAGTTACTTGTGTTATTTCTATGTTATACCTACACGTAGGTATATTATGTTGTGGGACAGTGCCTACCTTTTGCAAAAAATACGAGCAAATTTTAGATATTTCTCTAATACGATTCAATACTTTTAATATAACTTTTTATCAGTAAATGCCCTTTGCATATGCCCTCCACTATAAACATTGCACTTTACGTTATTTAAAGAATATTTTTTATGTTATTCTCATTTCTCATTTATGAGATAAGTAATACAGTACATTTTTGACTGCCAAAGCTTTTACAATTAACAAAGCAGTTTAGATGATCACCTGCCTCTTGACTTCATCCGCAGAGGATTCGAACTTTTGGTCATACATAACCCCTGAAACCTTTTGAACACTCGCCATGAAAGCGACACAGAACGAACCGACAATATTAGTTAGTACCTGGTCTACAGTTTGCTAATATTATTTGCCCACTTAAAGTTATGCTGGGTGGATGCATACTTTAAGATAGCCATTGAAATATAAACTAAAGAAATGTAACTCGAGCTCAAAAATCATTCCACGCAAACTGAACCGCGGTGGGCGTTGCCGAAAAAGAGAGACGCACCGCGCTGACAGTTCGCCGGTATCATTGAGTCGATGCGTTCGTGTCGCGAGGGACCTAGAACTGTGATTATTATTGTGTTTTGCGTTGTTTACATTGTGCAAATATGCCGCCATGTGTTGTTAAGTGGTGTAGAAGCCATACAGATATGAAGAATGCTGGAATCACTTTTCATATGTGAGTAAATAAACATTTTGAAATCCTATACTTGTGACTCTGGAAAGTGTTATGCAACATGAACGCAACATGCGTATTTATTTAACACGTTTTGATATTTCACTTAAACTGTGATGCACTAGTACCTATAATTATAAAGAGGATAGAACCTTTGTGGCATAGCGTGCCAGCCGCCATTTTAGTTTTTTTTTCAATAAAATAATCTTATTCGTCTTTTGTCCCGTTTTGACGTCGGATGTCAAAGAAAAACAAAAGTCAAATAAGGTTATAATAATATTATTTTAAGAGCTTGTGGTTCAACCTCTGATCTGACCTTAACGCGACCCATCACTCTATAATTCGTATGTAAAAACCATAAACTGATTAAAATACTTCTTAATTTTAGATCCTTACAATTATAACACATAAAGAAATATTTCAATCCAAAAAGCACATCACAAACTTTTAAATGAATATAATAGAGTGGTATAGTTAAATTACAACTAATTAATCCAACTTATATATGCATATGCATAGTGCAAATATACGATACTTTATAACTTATCCTCTTACAATCAATGCATAACATCGTCCACGCATCTCGCACTGCAGCAGGCGTGCGGACCAATTAGCATTAGGCTGTCCCGCCGAGAACCAATCATCGCGCTTGCCGGAATACAACGCGTTAGGAAAACGCGGTAAGCGCAGGTAATTGGCTTACTTGCATGTGTGTTCTTTCATTCGAATACTAGAGATATTTTGTCAATGTAGTGAAGTGTGGAGCCGAATTTCGCGTTGATTTTGTTCACAATTACGCTTCCTTAGTTTATATTTCAATGAAGATAGCATATATTCTAATCTATGTTGGGTTTAATATGCCAAACAACTCCCATAATGGCAGGTAAATTGGAAATATCAGATAAAAGCTTTTTACAAGCTTTTATTTATTTATGTATGTACATAATATATGTATGTATGTATGTAACTATGTTTATTCGAGTGGAATCTTGCAAGTCATATTGCACCCACTTCCAGTGGTCGGATTGACTTGATATTTCGCATAAATGTGTATATTGGAAGACAATGCAAGTACAGTCAACAAAAAGTACAGTCACCAAAAAACCTTTTATTAAAAATGATTTTTTTAACAAGAACTTATTTATACTATGAAAAGTAAGAAATTATTGTCGGGATTACAGGATCGATCCCATAGTAAATGTTGTTCAGCATAACAACCCTAAGATATGTTTCAAAAGATACCATCTCAAAGATCAAACCATGCAGTATTTGTATATCTGAGCCACAGCCAAATTTACTTGGTTGATTACATTGGAGTGGTAACATTCAAAACAAGAGAATATGTACGTGCAAATATTTTGTATATGTTTTTTTAATGCGAAATATTTTATTCTAAAAATGCTATAGCCTCTTACTTTGTTGTTGCTATACATATAAACTTGTGGCTTTAAAAATATTTTAGCCCACCTACACTATAGTAGCCGTGGAAAAGTAATTTTCCCCTTATTCAGCTGCCATTCCGAACCAATTGGTAGAAGATTTAATAAAATGTATGATGATGCTGTGTTAGACGCAGTAAGTATTCATTAATGCTAGTAGACTTCACCTACGTGACGCTTAACGTCCAATTATCGGAACAATAAAGGTGTACAGTATTACCTCAGAGTATATAAATACTACGTACAATCAATGTCATTGATTGTCGAATGAGAGTCTGAAATTTGAAAAAAGAAGCCATTCAATGCAGTAGGTATCGATCCAATCGCAAAATCAGGAACGCAACCGAGCTAGCACACCTATCGAAACCTACCGGAAAAGCCAGCAATAACTCTACCTATGACCGTATATGTCATGGGTTTAATGTAGTTGTATATATTTTAGTTGTGCATGTGGATTAGGCGCGTGCATTCAGCCGGCGCTACATTGTCTGCGCTACGGTGACATGACTGCCTCACGCAAATTGTGTTCAATTCGTAGAGGCGTGGGTGCGTAAAGCGAGGGACACACATCGATATCACACATTTATTGGCAATATAAAGGTAAAGGATCATACATTAATAATGTGTAGATTGTTGAGTTTACTTACAAATACAATTTTATTTAAACATAATATAATTTAGGTATCAGAAGCGCTCGTGATGTAGCATGATTAGAAAGTTAATCTACCACAGTCGTGCCGGTACCTTGATGGGTGACCGCCTAGTGGTATTTAAAATCGAGTGTTTCCGTGCTTCGAAAGGCACGTGTAGCCGTTGGTCTCGGTGATCGCTTAATTGTGATAGTCGTTAAGCTAGTTGAAGGCATCCTAGGCGGCTTGAAAACTCCAACAGAAGATTTACCACTAGCCTACCTCCACCAATCCGCAGTGGGCATGCGTGGTGGAGTATCTCCCCATTCCCTTTCACCCTCATTTGTGAATGAAGGCCTGCGCTCAGCAGTGGGACATTATTGGCTGATGATGATGATCCATGTCTATCTAGTATCATATTTATTTTAATGGACGATAATAACTCCGGCGTCTTTCCCTGAAAACATTACTTGTAGATAGATATCAAATCTAACAGACATGTTTATCAATAATATTGTCTTGTTAACGTGTGCAATGACAGACTCTATCATGACTGCTTTCAGGTTAGTCCTAGACGTATAATATTCTGTTTGTCTACACCAAGTACATATGTAGGTATGTAACGTAATATGTTCGCTCAGCATACACGGGCAATATCCACTATTCAGACCGATAATCAAATAAACTACGTTGACTGTGTTCAGTGTTCAGTTCAGCATTGCATCCGTGTAAACCTCGGATTTTGCGCCTCAACTTTTGCAGCGACGCGACGTTGTGAAGTGAAGCTGACTGTTGGCCATTAGCGCGCTCGCTAATTACGGATGAACCGGCCAAATCCGCTCTGCTATGCCGCGCTACAGCGACTCCCACTCGCCGCTCACTTAAGTAACCATATTGTTGCTTATAAGTGTATAATAACTCTATTATATCCTATCCTTTCATTTCAGGTAATGTCACTATCAAATTATAACATTGTGTAAAATAAATCTGTAATTTTTTATCGTTATGTTTTATTAAACACAACTACAAAACTGTGGGTGCTCTAAAGGGAATGCATTCGAATTAAATTTTTGTTCCCATTTGAGCACCCAGCTATAATATGGACGGTGCTCAAAAGTAAATAGGTACTATAGGTACTTAAAGCATTGGTGCTCAAAAAGTCGGTGGGTCTAATGGGAATACTTCAAAATAATTACTAACACTTTACCGCTGTATTGCCTATTGACAATTAAATAGCTTATTGTCATATGAATCCTGACACAGATACACTTGTGGAAATGACTTAAGTTTTCCAATTATGAAGTGGAACAATTAAACTGGGAACTTATACAGCAATCCGCAACACGGTCTCGATTCACCTTTTATTTGAAATAGAAATTATACTGATCTTTGTTGCTACTTACTCCTTCTTGTTTTTATTAACTTTGGAACATCCTAAAGTATCTAATTATACTAAAAGAGTATGTTTATACAGGATGAACCAATGTGTTAATCACCCTCAATGAATTAGGAAATATTCAGTAGTAGGAATTTGTATCAATTGAATATTTCTTAAAACTGAATGATTACATTGTGATAGCGAATACTTATTTATCTGCTAGGTTCACTATTCAGCTGATAGAAAAAATATATAGAGATAAATCATACAGTCATGTATCATAACTATTCAAGTCACTATGATCAAAAATGTTATAGTTTGGTTTAAAAAAACATGAAACATTTTCATAACTCGAAAACTACAAAAAAACGTGGAAAATACATGATGGTGATGAAATAAAACTAAATGAAAATGCAATTTTCGATGACAGTCCTATTACCCTCACTGTAGATACCTACCTATAAGTATAAAACTATAGTACAATACAAGCTTTAAAGGCCAAGATTGGCGGCGTGTGAGTGAAGGCCCCCGATTTACAGCCAGCTAGCCGGTGCCTCTTGAGGATCGATTTCCTTTCGTTGTTAGCTATAAATTCTCCCGCTCCCCTACTTTCTTGATAAGTGTAAAAGTATTGCATTTTATAAAGATTCCCTTCAAAACGAGGTCCTTAGTTGTTCTTTATACATTCATTAACCGTACACCAATTTAACTCTTTCCGAACCGTTGTTTAACAGTAATTTAAATACATGGTGAAAAATTGTTTTTTTGGAATGTCGTAGCATTCGTACTTAGTGGAAGTACGAATGCTACGACATTCCAAAAAATCAAAAGACAGAGAGCTTTATTAAGATAATTTTACAAATGGAAATATACTTAGGTTTAAAATGTAGGTACCTACGTTTAGGCACTCGTCAGGATTAATTTCGATTTAAGCAATTTGTTTGATCTTAAAGACTCTGTACACCTCTTAATCTAAGATACTTGCTGACTACGGCAGAAACAAACTACAGGTAAACTAACTAAACTTGTTTTACTTTAGTTTTGTTCTAAGCTGTGATAAATTATGGAAGATTTAATCAAAGAAAAGGATTTATTCGCGAAAAATTATTAGAGGTCCTCTTTCTCTGAATTAAGGCCATCCAATGAGAAACGTAAATGCCCATTGTTAAAGCACACTTTGAACTTGGCGATCCAATTTTCTTGGGCACACGTTTCCAACCGCACCGGACGCCCAACGCAGCCCTGCTCCCCGCGGCATCCAATCAACCGCAAAGGAAATTAAACTCTTGAATTTATTAACAGACTCCTATAATAATCCACTGTATTCTCCCTCACTATTCCCAATGCGATTCACTTCAAATATATGACGGCATTATAATCTAACCAATTCAAATTCGTATTATTGGAATAAGAGATGCAAATTCAAACGAATCGTTGTGAAAAATAAAGTAACCTCGTTTAATTTTGGCTGGCGACTTTATTCCGTTAGAATTATAAACAGTAAACCGTTGCTATTTATTCAATTAAACCGCAATGAAAGTTATTTACTTCCACCTTTAACCGCACCGGCTATTTATCACAGGGTTGTTACAAAAGTTTGGTGGAAAGAGTTTTCAGAGTGGACCCCTGCGTCGTCCCTCCTCAAGATTGATGGTTTCCCTCAGTCAACCGGTTGTTCCTCGTTTCCATTCTTCCCACACTTGCCTTTTGTTTTCATTATTGTTGTGAGTTTTACAATTCTCATTAAGATGTGACGTGCCGCTCTCCTAATGAAGTTAACTTGTTTATACCCAGTATAATGTACTCCCGAGTTTATAGACACAAACATACATTTTTATTTAACCGTTTAAAGTCTTCCGCACCTATCGTTTTCAAGAAGGATGTTCGATTTCATAGATATTTACCAGCAATATGAATAATTCAAGCGTAGAGTGTGGCGTGAAAGAGTCTCAAAGGAAATAAGAGCACCTATAGAGTTTAAAATTGACGGTGCTGTCTGTCGTAGACACACCAACGCCTCGTACGTTCGCTTCCTAATATATCCTCAGACACTCATAATATCCACCGAGATATGTGATATAAAGGTGGGACCTGCTGCTGCCTGCGGTTTTACTCGCGTTCTCGAAGGATCTAATGTTTTCATGAGTTAATATCTGCCACGGAAACAAAAACAAGCTTTCGTATGAAGTAGGATTATCTACCTTTTTTATACCACAAATATCACACAAATCCTTTTTTACATCATCTCATTAAAAATTGTGAGAGGCATGATTTTCGACCCTTTATATTATGTGTAGTGTACTTATGCGATTACCGTTGTTCACCTTAAAGCCATGTATGTATTCACAGAGAAACATGTTTCAGATACAAAGTTTCTGGAAAAACACGTAGATGTTTACAGAAACAATGTTTCGGGGTCTTGGCCGTCCACATCTCAGTTGTTTCAAAGTAGTGTTGTTGGTTGCCGCGTATATTTATTTGGCAATGGCTAGTCGAATGAAAAAAAAAAGATGGTGGGTTAGGAACTATTTATTGAGAAGAAGGCAAAACGTGTTATGTGATTTACGTGCGTTTGACGGATCATTTACAAATCTGAAGTGACGAAATCAGGATTTTGAATTGATTTTGCAAATGGTTAGACCGTTTATAGCCAAACAAGAGTTTAAGCACTTCCATAATATCGGCTTCGTTTGAAATAATTCTATTAGATAATTTAAAAATGCTATTTTCGTCCCACTACCGCCATGTTTGCTATATAAATTTTAAAGAATATTTTGATGAAAGAAGTAAGGAAAAGGGCATTTGGTACAAGACTATCCAGTGTCAGCCTCCTCGGTTCCCATGGTTTGCTGAAATTAGACTATCGAGATCATATGTTGTTATGGCCCATAGGTTACGTTCCGGACACTTTCCATCAAGAAAGTTTGGATATCTCATGAAAAAGGTTGACTCACCAAATTGTGAAGTTTGTGGAAAGATTGATGATGTCCAACACTTGTTGATGGAATGTGAAAAGAACCAAAGAGAGAGGGAGCTACTGATAAGCAAGTTTAACATAAGTAAATATGATGTTGGCAGGTTTATTAAAATATTATCAGAGCCTCAAACAGAAAGTGCAAAATATTTATTTGATATGGTTGGTGCAGCAGTAGCTCAATCTTCTCAGCAGGTATAAATTATAAGAGTGAGATATATTGATTTTGCTGTGTAATAGGTTAGTTTTGGGTACGATGAAGCTGACATACCCTTGTAGGGCAAAAGCCTCCAAAAAAAATAGAATAAAAGAAAAAAAAATACCGCCATGTTTATAAACACCTGAAACTCCTCTCCAATTCCATCGGGGAGCACAGAAATATGCTAGAAACACGTAGTGTTTACCGCAACAGTTTCACATGTTTCAGAAACATATTTTGTTTATTAACAACTTAGATTTTGTTTCTGAAACAGTGTTTATAAACAATTGTTTCTTAGTGAAACATGCATGAAATATACATGGCTTTAGTACTGCAAGCGTGGCATTTTATTAGAATGTATGTAATCTATATAACCCAACAATAGACTAGATGACTGTGAATTTCTATTTACTCCATCATTTACATTATCAAAAAATACTAGATTTTTTTTCTTTTTTCATAAGAAAAGAGTCACTTCAAATTAAATCTCAAATAAACATTAAATAAGGTTATTTATATAAATTACCCCATAGATATGCATACTATTATTTCAGTTATTAATAATTTTAACGTATTTCAATATAAAATGTAAATTTTAAATTATTTCTTTTCGTTACAACGATGAAACAATCCTTGTGCTTACTTATATATTATAACACCTTTATACACACCATGTCTCTAGCAAATAAATTATTCGTATTTTCTTTTTTAAAAAAACGGTAGGGTTTATTAAGTATAAATGTAGGTACTTACTAAAGTAATAAATTTGATTTAATGATAAATAAATACAGACGTAAATAATATAGATACCTAGTATGTACAAAGTAAATATTAAACTCAATTTCGACATAATCTCAATATCTTACAGTAGGTAGAGTACGTAGGTGCGTACGTACTAACTAGGTAACGTTTGAAACTTTCAAATCAGTCACCCTCCAGGTCGCCATTGAAGCTTCATTCAGGACACGTACCGATGCCTTCATTCAAATGGACGTGTCGAGTTTTCCTGCCAATTCGAATACTTTATCACAAAGTGAGAATCGTGTGAGAACCAATAAAATCATCAGTGAAAAGAAAATATTAAAAATTGACTAAGAAATATTCATTACATGTTCGTTACATATACCTACATAACAACTTAAATCATTCATTATCATTGAAATCAAATTTTTACCCGACTGCCCAAAAAAAGTGTAATGCTTTCAGCGTTCATGTATGTATGTGATTTTCTTTGATCCACCATAATTTTTAAATCAAATTTTTACATGACTGCCCAATAAAAGTGAAATGCTTTCAGGGTTCATGTATGTATGTGATTTTCTTTAATCCACCATAACTTTTAAATCAATTTTTTACACGACTGCCCAATAAAAGTGAAATGCTTTCAGAGTTCATGTATGTATGTGATTTTCTTTAATCCACCATAACTTTTAAATCAATTTTTTACGCGACTGCCCAATAAAAGTGAAATGCTTTCAGGGTTCATGTATGTATGTGATTTTCTTTAGACCACCATAACTTTTAAATCAATTTTTTACACGACTGCCCAATAAAAGTGAAATGCTTTCAGGGTTCATGTATGTATGTGATTTTCTTTAGACCACCATAACTTTTAAATCAATTTTTTACACGACTGCCCAATAAAAGTGAAATGCTTTCAGGGTTCATGTATGTATGTGATTTTCTTTAGACCACCATAACTTTTAAATCAATTTTTTACACGACTGCCCAATAAAAGTGAAATGCTTTCAGGGTTCATGTATGTATGTGATTTTCTTTAATCTACCAAAACTTATTAAATGTTAAGAATGTATGGGGTATCGATCGTTAGAATCTTTACATCAACCGAGTGACGCGACTGGCTATATTTTTTTTTTACTTTTTATCTCAGATTCTTCTTGAGTCTTTGGCACGGCATCGGCAGTCGTGTTTTATTTTTATTTTACAGCATTTACGAACATTGATTTACTCCAGTATTTTCTTATTGTAGCTACACTTTACATGTGTGGATTTGTCTTCGTTGTTTATTAG
Organism: Polyploca ridens; assembly: GCA_951394255.1. Taxonomy (NCBI): domain Eukaryota; kingdom Metazoa; phylum Arthropoda; class Insecta; order Lepidoptera; family Drepanidae; genus Polyploca; species Polyploca ridens. The sequence goes on along the minus strand of OX596245.1, from coordinate 9,994,549 downwards.
GTAATTTCCAAATAAAGATGTCCCATTTTGAAGACTTTTCCGTGTGGAGTTAGCGTTGTCAATAAAACATGTCGAGCATTGTACACGTTATTTTATTCTGACACGTCTACACGCACATTCTCAGCTCAAAACCGTATCGATATTGCATAAATTCACCCATAGTAAATATTACACGAACGTGCTCCCTGGCACCCTTTCACTGAAATCAGATATTTTATTACTTTTCCATCATAATTCTTACTTTATTCAGGTACTGAGCTAAAATCGATGAAATAAAACTTTCTCCAGGGGTTCTTCAGACACTTTTTTATCTTCAAAATATACATACACAAAAAAGATTAGTTCAGGAATAGTGGATGTAACAATTATTTTTATTATTTTACTTATCTATCCACAATTTGCGACACGCCATTTACAAGTAAAGATAGCTTGATTAACTTAATTGCCTACATCGTTACCTCTCCACATGACCTTACACAGGCAGTTACAATAATGCAGAGTGGGTAATCTATATTATTATGCTACCAAAAACACACGCCTTTGTTCGTCAAGGGACTGTCCATTAAAATTAATGTTTTTTTTAAACATTTCATTAACATCGACCATTGTTGACACGGACGCAGGCAATAATGTATACGAAGCCTTTTGGACTTAATTTACTTCGTTTCCCCAGACACCTAAAGCTTTGATAAAAACACGTGATATAATTTTATAAGTATCATGTACGCTACTTATCAAATCGTAATTATGAAACATACTTAAATTGAACAAAAGAAAAAGATAATTCAACTCCGAGCTTTTATAATTAAATGCATCAAGTTTGATGCACGACATAAGATTCACAATTAGGTCATCTGGAAATTAATTAGAACATTTAACTTTATTAGAGCTTTCATACAAGGAGGTATGTATAGTAAACTACAAATAGATACAAAATCTTAAATACACTTTTAGAAATAGGGCCTATTTAGTCACTATCAAAAACGTAATTGAACACAGGTATCTGTGTATCGAGGTGGCGTAGTATTTGCATCGAAGGCACGTAAAGCCGTTAAACGTAAATTTAGTAGTTAAGCTAGTTGGAGGTCTAGTAGGTGGCTTGAAAACTCCAACAGTAGGTTGACCACTAGCCTACCTACACCAATGCGCAGTGCGCACGCGTGTTGGAGTATGTGCCCATTCCCTTTCACCCTAATTTGTGAAAGGAGATCTGTGCTCAGCAGTGGGACATTTATAGGCTGATGATGATGATGATGATGATGATGATGATGATGATACGAGGTATTTGATTGACATTAAAAGGTTTATATAGGACCACAGTGGTATAAGTCCACAAAACAAATTGAAACAAATACTAAAAAAAATATAGTTAAGTACGGTACCTATTGTTTTTTCTTGTAAGGGCTAATTTTTTATTTGCAAGATAAGTGTTAATTTGAAATTAGAACAGTTTTTTTTAATAGTCTTATCAGAGTACATACCCCCTCTTTTTCTACTGAGATTTTCTATAGTGGCCACCTTCACCAACCTCTCGGTCATAAAAGACGGCACACTATACCAGGCAACCCCTTACGAGGCGTCTGGGACCATCTGCGGTAGGTCACGCCGCCAGAGTACTCGCCCCTGGTAATCAAGAGAAAATGTGAGTCGCACCGTGATCACTCACTACCATTTGTCCAGAATGGTACCGGAGCTGTCAAAGTCGCTCACCACACGCACTCCAGCACGCCAGCACTAGCATAAGCACTAACGTAAAAATACGCAGCGCAAACACCGGCACAAGCGCACCTTGTTGATGCTAGCGGATTCAATCCCCGCTAGGGACGCCAGAGAACCTGGCTCCCATTTCTCCAGAATGGTCCCGGAGCTGTCATGCACGCTCACCTCCCGAATACGAATCCACGCATCTACCCAATGCCTACAGCTGGGTTGCCGGAAAACTAATCCAACGGGTAGTCCTCTACTTTCTATCCAGGAAAGTGCCGGAGATGCAGTTCACTCACAGGAACTCACTTGCTTGAGGGTTACTCACGAACCCCGCGTCTGACCACCAGGTGGCCCTTTGCCTTAGGCCGGTAACTTCAGACACTTGTTGCGCGCGAGGAATGACGCACGACCAACACACAGTCGAGCAGACAACATGCCACTCCTCTGCAACCACCACATAGACCATCGCGAGTCCAATCCCAATGTCAGGTTCCACCTTTGCGCTTGCAATGGTGGAGGGCCAACCTGACCCCGCGTACCCTTATCCAAACAGCCGGACCCGTAGTTCCAGCTGCGAACCCCATCTGTTCGGGTCGTACAGACGTGGGCGTTGCTCATTTCGCACCACCCGGAGGACACGTGTACGGAGTTTAAGGCAGAACGTACGGACGCGAGCAACATTATCCTTATCAGAGTACAGTATTACCCAACTAATATGGCTTACCGATGTACCTGCGCAGAAGATACATTTTCAAAGCGCGGGAAACGCTATTGGTTGGGAGCTGCCGCCATGTTAGCGCGCGCCGTGCGGAGGGGCGTGACTTGCGAGTGAGATGGAACTAACAGCTGCAGTGTATTATGAATCATAAAATTCAAAATCATTTATTCAAATAGACCTTCGCAGGCACTTATGAAAAGTCTGACTCTAATACTCTAATACCGGTTCGGAAGGTTGCATTTGCTGAGAAGAGCCGGCAATAAACTCAGCAATTACTCTTTTCAAAACAAGCTTAGATTCATTACATAATATTTACATTCTAATCGCACTGACAACAATTGCGTGCATATAGTATTGACCTAAGGTTGATTGTAAGTTTTAAGCATTCTTTCGTTGATCTTCGGGGCCATACTTTCTTTTCTGTGCGAACGAAGATTCACGACGCGCCATATCAGTTGGGTACTACTGTAATATCTAATCCGAGGTTCATATAGCGGTCCTAAGAATAACAATTGAAGCAAATGTTGGCTGGTTCTATCTTTAGCTTTCAAATCTCTGAACGTAATATGTTCCAATGGTAAAGGAGGGGGGTGACATTCATCGTCCCCTAACATCCGTAACGTAAACGTGCCGTAAATCCTTACACTGACGTTACGTGTTTGTTTATTTAAATTTCATTGATACCAAACCCAGCCTTCACTTAATTTAATAACATTTATTTGTACAAAAAAATGTGAAACATGACTCGTAACGCTTTTTCTCTTAGTATACATTGAGAATGTATTGTGCATATGCCGCTATTTCTATACCTAGATTATATATTTTTAAGTTTTTAGACTATATCATAATAAGACAGTGTTAACTTCTCACTGTGATATTATTATAGGAAGGTACGGGATAACATAGCACTATGACTTAAACTATTGTGCTTATTGTTATTCGTGGAGTAGTTTTTGCCTTTGATATGAAAATTAATTATGAAATCAAGAAAATACTATACTACGATGGTAAAATATTGGTATAATGTTTTTCGAAGCGAAGTCTCGTGCTAAGAAATGAAGACGAATAATATAATTAAAATCTATACTAGGTAATATAAATAATAAAGCTGAAGAGTTTTTTGTTTGAATTTATTTGATCGCGCTAATCTAGAACTACCATTTGGATTCGAAAAACTAATTTCACTAATAGGAAACTACATTATCCTCAAGTGTTATAAGCTACTTTCTACGCGGGTGCAACCGGCGCAGCTATAACAGCAATATATATTTCAATCTACTTCAAAATACACTAAAAAGTATGAAATAACCATATAACTATAATGTAATAATGATTTGAAGTCAGCGAAAGAGCACGACGTATTCCATTGACAATATTTCGCTGACTTCAAATCAGTGTCAGATTAAAGTTATTTCATACATTTTAGTGTATTTTGAAGTCGTTTTTTTTTTATTTAAATTACTTTTTTATGTTTATAATTACTTCCAACAATTATTTACTTAATTTCACTTTGTACATTCATGTTGTGGCAAAGAAATAAATGTAGGTATTAACTATCAAAAACATATTTTAAGTAGGTACCAAAGATTTATCAAACCAAAGTACAAAAAAGTACCTACGAATCATAAATTGTACACCTATGTGTTCAACGAAACACGAAACGGAATAAACATCTTCACGATGTCCCAATTATTACAATATCACGAACATATTACTTATATAATGTACGGCAATTCCAGTAAAAATGCGAAATGTGTTATTGCTCGTCTTATAACCCTAAAATGCAAATCAAATCTATTTTCGCATGGGGGGATGTTTGCGTGCGGAAAGTCTGAAATAAGCTTAGCGGAAAGTACGAAATTGGCTCGGATATGTCGATATTATTTAATGTAGCGTCCCCCAGAGCTTGTTTGTCGACTGGAAAATATTTATTACAGTTTACCTCGGACTAAGTAAACTCTTCTCATAATCAGCTTTTATCTAAGTCTCTCCCATTTTCTTTGGAAGTTAAATTAATTATTCCGTATTTTGTCATTACTCCTTATAAAAAGAAAATGGAAAGCATACCACAACATTAGGAAACTTTCCTTGTTTATAATAAAGTCTTGACGTCTTCAAGTTTTAAGCAAATTTGCATAAAAGGCGCGGAAACGAATAATATCGTTGATATTGGGAAACTTGGAGGCAATGTTTTGCGCTACGCATATAGCTAATAACACCCGCCAAGACGTTCGATATTTGCACTTTGTACAGGGTTGCCAAGGAAATGTAACAAAATAATATCCTTTTAGGGTTTCTTACATATAAGGTGAGTTAAAGGCTTGGCTTCGCTTCGGGGTCTATCTTGTCTGTCGCATTTGGCGTAAAAACTCATCCACCTTTTTATCTCTGAAGTAGAATAAAGTAAGATTCAGGCATGTCGAAAATCTAAAAACATCCTAAATGTTTTATTATATATAAGAATTAGGATCAAAAACATAACCCTCCTTCCGGGTCAGTCGGGTAAAAATAACTCGAAACCGACAACGACACACACAGGGAGGGTTCCGTACAATAATAATAATAATGTAACCTTACTCAAATTGACAGTGAAATGAATAGTAGGCGCAAAATTTTAAAGTACTAAAATTTACCTTAATTTTCAACTTTTTTTATTTTTCGGAATTTTCCCTTTACTTGTGCTTATAAGACCTTGCTTTTTGCCAAATTTCGTGATTGTAGGTCAATGAGAACTACCATATAGGTTTTCGACCCAAAACCTTTAGGGTACCTACTTCCAGTTGACCTAGAATTTTCAATTTTGGTTAAAAGCAAGGTCTTCAGCACAAGTAAAGGAAAAATTCCGAAAAAAAAAAAATTGAAAATTAAGGTAAATAATAAAATTTAATAAATTAACTTTTTTAACAAAAAAATAAACCGCCTTCAAAGTACACTAAAAAGTATAAAATAACTCTTATCTGACACTGTTTTGAAATGAGCGAAATCGCATGACGTTCTATAGAAAATATTTCGCTGACTTCAAAACACTGTCATATAAGAGATATTTCATACTTTTAGTGTACTTTGAAGGCGGTTTATTTTTTTGTTAAAAAGTTAATTTATTATTGAATTTTTAGTTTCATCTATATGAAATTTATATGGGACCATTTCGGAATAGGTAAACCCCTTTCGAACAAAAATGAATTTTGCAAATCCGTCTATATATGACGGAGTTATGCCCGAACATACATAAAAAAAAACCTCCTGCTTTTTGAAGTCGGTTAAATAATACTTACAAGTTTTCGCGAAAATTTCATGTATAGTAATGTAATCTCAACATTGGAAGTGATTCAAAACCTTCTAAAATGTTTTATTTTTTTGTACAAATCAATGTATGGAGCTCGCCATGATTCTTTCAACTTGCTAGGTCCACCCACTCCTAAGAAAATCGGTGGTGACACACGGACAGACAGACGGAAAGACTGACAAGAGAGTGATCTTATAAGGGTTCCTTTTTTTACCATTTAAGGTAAAATATGTTTTTTATGCGTCGATAGGCGTGCAAATATAAAATTCTCTCTCTCTCTCTCTCTCAAATCAACTGTGTTTATAATATGTCTGTGAACACCCTATAAATCCAACTTCGTCGTCCGCTATTTACCGAAAGGCACTGCTCAACCTCCACCCGCAACCATCTTATACAAATATTTTGCATCTCAGAGACACTGATCAGGCTTATATCTAAGTCTGACTTAGTAAACATCCAAAGTCAATAACAGACGATGTAACTGGTTCTGTTTACTGAGATCATTGAAAAAAAACATTTTATATTTAGGTACATAAAGTGTAGGTATTTTTGTCACTTTTTAAATTTATATGATTCAATAAGAGCAGCAATACAGAAAGCAAAATATAGGAGCGTCGATGGCTTCATGAGCGCGAATTTGCTTTCATGCCCTAGGGAAATAATGTTTGCAGAAACTTCCTAAAATCGTGAATAGGTAATCGTAACTTTTTACGATATTCTTACCGATAAAATTTCTTTTTTATTTTGGCGAATGTCATCATTCATTCATTCAATAATATTATATGAAAGATGGTATTAATTGATCCATTTGAAATACCAAACCCAAGAAAAAGAAGACTCTATTGCTTTAAATAACAAAATTCAGTTAGGTGATATGTTTTTTTTAAATTCTCTTATCCTATTTGCTCTATCTACATACATAGTTTCGTATCGTTACCTATTTCTGTTCACATTAAATTCTACATAAAGCGATATCAACACAAATCAAAGCATAGGATGAGATACTATATGACAGATTTTGGTTCGGTGGCATTGGTAAGTTGCAAAGGTATGCTCGCTAAACGTATTACGTAAACTAGGTAGGTACCTATTTCCAATAGAGCTTTTGTGTTGCTGGTGTCACAAAGCACCTGCATTGTCGAAATCTGAGTGTCGACTAACTTTGTAAAGCTTGACTTTGAAGGTGAGACGCATTCCACCCCCGTGCGAGTCGACACGAGTACCTATACGTTAGTATTCGTAACCTTGTCTAATTTCACTCTGGCTCACTTTGTTTTGCGTAACGCTCCAAGAGTAATTCTACTGAATATAAATGAAGTTCCCCTTGTTCTATGAATAACATTTACTAAGAACTCAATTTACATTTTATTTAACGCCATTGTTGTGTATCGTATTCTAATAGCAAACATTTTCTGATTATGTGGTATGAAGTAAGATTGGGAAAACTCTTTAACGGTTAACTACATAATTTTGAAAAATATAAACGTACTATAAACTAAACAATACACATTTATAATGACTAAATAGCACTAGTATCATGCTTTTTAGTTCCCTGTTTTTATTGTTGCTAGTAAAGAATTTTTAGACTTATTCCGGTTCTAACTGTTAATGCATTTCAGGTTCCTTAAAACGTGGGTTGTTGTTCCAGCTCTTGGAACTTCCACCACAGAACGTAGATTTGCCTTTACAAAAAGCTGTTCGGAGCATTGTCTTTTCGTAGGAGTTTTTCATTGATATAAGTTGGTGATTTATGATTGCCAAAAAGAAGGCAAACTAACTGCAGTTAGCGACAATGTTTTATTTTAAGGGGAGCCCGCGAAGCTACAAAAATGGTGGTGCGGGTGTTTATTAGCGACGATTGTAACTCGTGGGCGTTTCAGTACGGGCTCCCCTTGTGTGCAAATTAAAAGGTGCGCTTTGTACCTATATTTAAATGTGCTAAAAACTAAATAGTAAGGCGCCGATCCCACAGAGAGAGTTCTCGTTCCGAGTTCCGAGTTCTGCATTCCGTATTGACTATTGTGCACACAGCAAGCCGTATAGAGTTCTAGAGTTCTGCAATATTCGCTACTGATCGCACATCACATACACTTTTTTTACATTCAAAGGCCCCACATATTTTACAGTCAACGCGGAATGCAGAACTCTAGGACTCTTCTCTGTGGGATCGGGGCGCCTAAAGCTTTTCTAAATTCAACCTTTCATTGGTCCCGTTGCTAAAGTGGTAAGGAATTATGAACCCAACTTAGGTTTTTAAAAGATGTCGTTTGGAAATATCCACTCAATGAAGAAATCCTGCTTAGCATGCATAATGTGACGTACGCAAACTGGACCCGCGTAGTAGACTACAGCCTTTCTTCCTCTTCATAATGTTTTTTTTTATATCATAATTGATCTTTGAGTTATAATAAGTAAGAGAAATAAATGAACAGAAAATAATATCTACCTTGACTATGAGAGCAAAATGACTTGTCTGAATAATGTTTTGTTTTTATTAACAGCTAAAAATATTGCCGGGTAAAGTGAACACGCCGTGATGAGACCAACGAGATTACCTGTGACGTTCACCGAGGGAAAATATAAACGGACATTTATCTTAGTTACCTATAAGGAAAGTGTGCCTTTTCTCAAATCAAAGAGGGATTTATATTTTTCAGCATTTTCAAGCTGCTAACAGTTTTTAAGAAGTGTTGAAATTCACATTAGGGAAAGATGTTTTATATTTAATAGACAGTACATAATCTGTTTTATTTTTAAAAGCTTTTATTTAACTTGCAATTTATGTAGGTATGTAACTATGTTTGTTCGGGTGGAATTTTGCAATTCTAATTTCACTCACTTCCAGTGGTCGGATTGACTTGATATTTGGATACATTACCAATGCAAGTACAGTAAACAAAAAGCACAGTCACAAAAAACAGCTTGTATATTTTTTTCTTTTAACCAAAACTTATTTTATGTAAATAATAACCCGTCGTCAGAGTTCAGAAAGATCAATATATCAAAGTAACAATCAACTTACTACATTTATTCGATTTGCAAAAAATAAAATTACTTCCACGTTATGGAACTTGTGACCTAAAATATAATTTTTATTATAAAAGAAGTTCCTACATTACCAAACTTTTGTCCCTTTAATTTGGCAACTCCGTGAAAGCCCCAGTCTGGGCTCGTCACGCAGTTAGATCCTTCCGCGTAATAAGTTTTAATGATGTCTGAAGTTATTCGACAGATCATCACCTGCATGCAAATTATAGCCGCCTTTACTTAGTAATTGGATATTTTATGCTGAAACATTTTTTTGTACGTTCTCTTTTCAACGGGGGCACTCAAATTTGTCTAAAGGAACGAGGAAGTTAAAAGTGTTTCTTTGCTCGAGATAAATTAATTTTGTGTTTTAATGCGCCGTCTTTTCATGGTTCCCGGCGACTACATTAAATACGATTCAAGTATCTATATGTACCTACTTCTGCAACCTATATATCACGATCTAATATTTATATAGATTATAATAGGTCTTTACCTATGAAATTGCCGTTCTGCAGTACTGGCCATTTCAAATCAAAATAATTTTTGGTACGAGAGCTACCAACGTTTTGGAGAAAGAACTTTAGCAAGGCTGATTTTGTTATATTTCCTTGCTCATAGAAGCCTGATTGAGATGCACCAACTCTGACAGCCGGAAGTGGTTGCGTTTCCTTCTGCGCATCCTGTTTGTACTGGTGAAAATTTCGGAGTTTGAAACATTTTAACATTTTTTAAATTTTTTTCATCACTTTCTCCGTCCTCTTAGCAAATATCTTTTTTATTGGATGAGCGTTATGTGATTACCACTACGTGCGAGATGCTATTTTAGTTGTGAAAAAAAGAATAAGAACATTTTCAAAAAGCAGAAATCTTAATATGATAAAGTTATGCTAGAACGTTAAATTATTTTCCCAGGTGGAAATCTGGTTGCATAAGAGTATACAGACCAATAGTGTTGATTCTCGCGAGGGACGCGCATCCTATAATAATAATTCTTTTCGTTGTTATCATTTAACCGCGATCCAAAGATTAAGATCGGCTTAAGAATATATTGTGGTACTCGAATATCTGTTTAGATTACCTTCGACCAAGAAGTATGAGGATTCAATCACTGCCTAAAAATAGACAACAAACTGCTTTGTCAGAGAAAGTCATGACAATTAACGAATGCCTACAAGCACGTCTATAAGAATTGGCTTATATAATATATCAGTTTATATTAAGATTTATTACATATTCAGATTCTTCATTATCAAGCTCGTCAAAGCCCAAATCAGAGAGATTCAATAATAATAAATAAATAAATATAAATATCCTGGGACATTCCTCATACACGGTCAATAATATAAAGAATATTCTGAATGAGCTATTTATTCGGTAACAATTGTAATAAAAACACATAAACAAATTGGTAATAAAAATCAAAATATTTTAGTTTCATTATAAAATAAAATAAAATGCATTTATTTTCAGACAACAGGGTCCATAGATTGTTAGTAAATACACAAAAAATAGCTAAGTTAGTACAAATTTTAAACATTAAAACAACAGAAAAAGAACGACAGGCAGTTTATGAAGCATAACGCATGACGTGCAGCTTCATAAACCTGCCTAAAGTAGGCCCATCTGCCCTCACAGCAAACACGTTCAGAATGATGTTGGTGCTCCCTCTCACCCTGTTTAAAATAGAGGCCACTTGTTTGCGTATTATGGCGAAAAATCGACCGTATGCGCATCTGCAAACATGCCTGAAGCACTACAGTAAGGAGGAAGCCTCAACAGTAGAGAGTTGTATGCTTTTTGGCTATAAAAAATTGCCAATAGGCTGCTGGAATAAAATTTTTGGCAAAATGCCTTAAAGAGTGGGATCTTGACATTGACTGAGCTACCAGCAAACCTACGGGCCAGCATATTTGCCCGCACTGCCAACGCTCTGCGCTCCCTTTCTATATCACAATTATCTTTGAGGTCTTCAGTCACAATAAAACTTTTTGCCACAGTGTATTGTTGTAGTATATGTGTAGTGCCATTTAGGGTTACTCGAGGGATATATGACGGACTTTAATTTCTACCCCTAAACACCAACAGTTCACTCTTGCTTGAGTTATATTTTAAATCATGATCCTCAGCATAAGCTTCACATATAATGGTTTCCTAATACTACCAACCGTAGGAACCTGCAGCACCATGTTATCGGCATAGCTTATGTTATTTACATAATTACCAGATGGTAAATCACTGATCAGAGAGCTCATTTTGGCTGTCATATAGATATATGATAGCCAAAATGAGCACTCTGATCAGTTGATCTGCATGAATATTGAATAACCTTGGCGATGTCAGACCTCCACATTCCAGTTTGTATGGATCAGATATTGCATTAGACCATTTAACATAATTTATCTGTTTGTTATACCAGACGGAGGGTGTAGTAACTAATTCCACAGGGACACCTCCCTTCCTAAGCTTATCCCACAGGATATTATATGATACTACATCAAAAGCTTTAGAAAGATCCAGGAAACATGCATTCATGAGAGTTTTCCTATCTGTGTAGTATTTAACCGTATGTTCTAAGGTAAAATATAGCACTCTCAGTAGACAGCCCCTGACGAAAACCATATTGAGCATCATGTAGCTTCATGCTCCAGCTCATTTTTATCAAATTAAAAAAGAAATAATTAAAGCAGTTCCAAGAAATGGCACAGCACTAAGTAAATTCATTACGCTAATTGGGTTAAAAGCCTTGCAATTATAATCTTAAGGCCCCAATGCCACGGAGAGATATATCAGCAAAAGACAGCAAGAAAACATTTTAATGTAGAAAACCCTCGTGAATGCATGTTTCCTGGACCTTTCTAAAGCTTTTGATCTAGCATCATATAATATCCTGTGGGATAAGCTTAGGAAGGGAGGTGTCCCTGTGGAATTAGTTACTACACTATCCGTCTGGTATAACAAACAGATAAATTATGTTAAATGGTCTAATGCAATGTCTGATCCATACAAACTGGAATGTGGAGGTCTGACATCGCCAAGGTTATTCAATATTTATGTAGATCAACTGATCAGTGATTTACCATCTGGTAATTGTGTAAATAACATAAGCTATGCCGATGACATGGTGCTTAACCATGACATGCCATGGTTTATTGTGACTGAAGACCTCAAAGATGATTGCATCGACCATAATAAGGTCAAGGTATCAAGGAGGGTAAATTCATTATATTATTATTCATTATAATAGTGGATGGATGTCCGAAAAGAAGTCCGAATAAGAAATAGATGAATCGTGTGAAAGATGAAATTAGTAAGAAAGGAAATGCTGATATAATGGTCGAATTGAAGCAGCGCAAAAATTGCACCAACTCCATATAATTAGGAACAGGGTAAGAAAACAACGAATTAAATAAAGTAAAAGTATATTAAAAAGTAAAAACCATCGTGTTATCTAAATGAAAAAAATAATGAGGAGAAGAAGCGACGCAAGAAACTCCTCATGGGCTCGACATATTTATTGTTGTAATTTTACAATTAAATTATCACTTTAATTACACCTACAGTATTAATAAATTAAAAGTTTTAGTAACGGGTGAAATAGCAACTGCACTTAGAGGTGTGCACAGGGGGGCTAAAAAAGAAGCTAAAGCAATATTGCTACGGAATCTATATTTTCGATTTTCTTTTTGGTAAAATAGTTACTCATTATGTTCAATTCAATTCATTAAAAGACTCGGAATTGATGAATTACTTAAATTCTGCTGTAAATTCGAAAAAATGAATTGCGTTAGCAATATTGCTTAGCTTCTTTTTTAGGGGGCTAGGTCGAGTGCTTGCGATAGACTGCCTCCTCTAAATGCTACACGTAAACTTTTATTAACTTTGCTATTGATTTTTTGATCAGTGTTGCCACTTAATCAATCTTTCTAATAATCCAAATATGTCGGACCAACTATTCAGTTTCCCGATACATAATTTATATTAAAAAATTGATTAAATCCTAACTTCCTAACTAATATTATAAATGCGAAAGTGAATTTGTTTGTTTATTACGCCTAGAAGGAGTTAGGCTACTTTTTATCCCGGGAACACGGGTGAAACCGCGGGGGACAACTAGTACAAAATATTTTCGGAGATTTCTCAGTTTAAGTGTATTTCGAATCGTCGATAGGTACAACTGTAACGTTCATAAGTGCCTTATCAGAGCCTAACCTGAATAAATAACTTTTTTATTTGGATTTTGAAAATAAAGTTATCTTATTCTTTCCTTCAAATGGCTCTGGTTTAAAATAAACATTTTCGAGTTAGCATTTTGTTCATTGCTGCTATCGATTGGGTCTCTAATTCCATTTCCGGTACTTGCTTTCCGTGTGCTGAAATGATCTTAAATTAGTCTTTGTACCCTTATGCAACCAGATTTCCGTCTGGCAAGGTTTGTTTTAGGTTCATTGATAGCATAACTATATAATGTTAAAATTTCAGCTTTTAGAAAATGGTTTAGAAGAAAATATGTCATTCACAAGATTCACAACTAAAATAGCATCTGGCACGTAGGTAGCAACCACATAACGCTCTGTCGATTTAAGTTTAGGTTGCTAAAAGACAGTAGAAAATGGTGAAGAAAAAATTATTCGTGCTAAAATGGTTTAATGGATTAAAAATCCGAATTTTTCTCTAGTACAAATAGGATGCGCAAAAGCAAACGCAACCACTTCCAGCTGCCAGACTTGGCGCATCTCTATCAGGTTTTAATGCGCAAGAAAATATCAAAAATCCAGCCTTGCTAAAGTTCTTTTTTTCGCGACGTTGCTAGCTCTTATACCATTTTGTTTGGCTAAGAATTCTAATTTCAAATTAATTTTATTTTAAAAACATGGAATTCTTTTTCCAAAAGTAGTCATTTGTTTATTGATTAGTGTAACATTTTCATCGCATTTCAATCTTTTTCGTCATCATGGATACGTTAAAAATTCGAGTAATTATGAAATATGAGTACTGTCGTGGCAGCAACGCGGCACAAGCGGCACGCAACATCAACGACGTTTACGGAGCTAACACTACAAACCAACGCACCACCTGTTATTGGTTTGCTCGCTTCCGTTCTGGGAATTTCGACATGAAAAATGAACCTCGCGGTCGTCCGAAATCTTTGGTCGACAATGACGAATTAAAGGCGATTGTGGAAGCTGATGATACACAATCGACGGCTTAATTAACGACGGCGGAATTAGCAGCAGCTTTTAACGTTAGCGTCAAAACAATATTGGTCCATTTGCGTCAAATTGGCAAGGTAAAAAAGCTTGACAAATGGGTGCCCCACGAACTCAATGATCGCCAGCGCGAAATACGCGTCGAAACGTGCCTTGCACTGCTCAACAGACACACAAATGAAGGAATTTTGAACCGCATTGTTACCTGCGATGAAAAATGAATTCTGTTTGATAACCACAAGCGCTCAGCAAGTTGGTTGGATCCTGGTTCAGCACCTAAACAATGCCCTAAACGAAAACTTACCCCTAGAAAAGTAATGGTCACTGTTTGGTGATCTAGCGCCGGTGTGATTCATCACAGCTTCTTACCAAATGGGGTGAGCATTACTGCAGATGTGTACTGTGAAGAACTGAACACAAAGATGGAGAAGCTGGCACATCTCCAACCAGCATTGGTCAATCGCTCATCTCCACTGCTCCTGCACGATAACGCGCGACCTCATACTGCACAGCAGACGGTCTCCAAGTTGCAAGAACTGGGGTCGGAAGTTCTCCGTCATCCGCCCTACTCACCAGACCTTGCGCCTACAGACTACTACTTTTTCCAGAATTTGGATAACTTCTTGGCGGGAAAAAAATTAAATACCCGAGAGGCAGTACAAAATGCCTTTGAAGAATTTGTTGCCTCCCGTCCAGCTGATTTCTTTAAGAAGGGCATCAATAAACTGCCATTGCGTTGGCAAAGATGCATTGATTGCATGGGTGATTACTTCGATTAATACAAATAAAAAATACATGAAAAAAAATCGTTTAAATTTTTTCATACCAAATGGCAATTTCATAGGTAAAGACCTAATATATATCTAACTTTTTTATAACTTAAAAGTCGATATGTGATTTTAAATCCCGATAAAACTGCCTCAAAACAGAGTAAAAAAAATTACTGGCAGCATGGCGCTTTAAAAAATAGATATACCTAGTGTGTGATGAATAAAAAAAAACCGGCCAAAAGTGAGTTGAACTCACACACGAAGGGTTCTGTAAAGCTAGTTTCTTGTATGAAATAAATAATGAAAAAAAAATTAATTAAAATTCTAATTAAAGGGATTAAGGTTTCGTTACTTTCCTCATACTCGAAATGAAAAGCAAAGTGTTAAACTCGGGTGTAAGTTACCAATCTCACACTCTAACTAACTGACTAAAACATCAATTGTGATATGGGTGCCTCTCAACTCAACTTGTGTTGCCAACCTTCCCGAGAGAGGCGAGATGTCCCGTTTCTAGAGCCTTAGTAGTCAAAATCATTATTTTGCCGACATAATGCAATTAAGACAATGTCTGAACAGAATCTAGAAATAGGGTAAGCGGAACTAAAGTTTATTGTTTGTTCTGTTTTTATATTTTTTATTTTGTCATTAATGTTATGTTGTGTGTTGTCCTGAATCAATCTTTTTGCTTTCTTTTTCTTTTCTTTTATATATGGTTATAGCAGAATTATAGGTTAAAATAAAATTTGAATAGGTACCACAATGCAAAGACTTTTAGGAATTCGTGATACGGAATAAAGTAAATAAAGTAGTAGGTACCTATGTAGTATATCAGTTATCCTGGTTGCCATAGCTCTGCTTAGTTTGGGATCAGATAACCGTATGTGAAGCATGTCGCACCCAGGATACTCACACAGAATAGTATTTTTGTGGTATTTTTATTTTATTTTTCTTTTAATGATTTATTAATATTCTTTTATTTCTATCTCATTTGTAATTATTCTCATCTAGTTTGTAAATTAATCTTGAATAAAATAATAAAAAATAAAAAGTTAGACGTACAAAATTTTGTTCTTCAATAAAACTATTTGGAATGTCAAAGCGATATCTAATGTATTCCTAACTGAATTTTGCTCTCATTTCTGTACTTTGATAGGTGGGTCCCGCTTTTTTAGCCAAGTCCCGCATTTACCTACTTTCAACCCTTGGTGAACAATTGCTATTTAAAGTCCTCATACTAGCACAATAATTTGAGCATGCCCCCGCTACAAACAAACGTTATTGCGAAACTCAAAGCTATGAATTATTCACGTGGGAATGGTTACAGGCGACGAACAACTGTAACAACCGACAATTCCTAACAAAAACTTTGCAGTTTTGTGTTGAAACAATAATTTCATGTTCCGTTATTGTGGAACAATTTCTGTCCAAATTACACTAATAATATAAAAATATTAGTTTTCCGCCCCGCTGCCCATAGCCGTGCTGACGGCACATTGCTCTAGCTATACTGAAAAAGTATAACACCATATTAATAAACTACTGACAAACCCCTGGAACTTTGTTTCACAATAGAAATGCTTAGTGTCAAATGTTGGATAATTATGCGAGGACCCTACGCTCACCTTAACCACAAACGATACGGAAGCTAAAAGGCAACATACCGACCTTTTGGTAAAAGTTTCGTTTGGTTTTAATTTATCTTTCGGTTTGGGGTATTATCTTTCGGGTATCGTTTTGTATTCTCAATTTTTCAAAAATATATGGGTTAATAAAATGTATACCAAAGCACTGCCAAAACATGAAAAAGCATTTCAAGTACTTAATGTCGCAATAGAAAACTTTAACATTATGATTTTGACAAATGAAGCTTTTTTTACAAGAAATATTATTTGAATCATTTCGGTAGTTACGGCGGCCTCATCGCTCAATAGTAACGTCGGATGCTGAGATGAAGATCCCGGATTCGCTTGAGCTCTTAGTGAAGGAAAACATCGTGAGTAAACCAGAGCTCGGTGATAGGATACTTTATAGTATTCACCTGGCTGGCTCACCTTCAGGTTGAGAATCTGTAGCCAAGCACCTATCAGTATGTTCCGACAGCTGCACTTGAGATCTAGTTCCTTCTAGGCTTTGTGTGCTTACCACCTTCGGCCACATCACCACTTACAACGGTGAGATTGCTGTCAAAAACTGACCTATTTAATTATATTTACCAGTAACAAAATGATGTGACTACACCTTTTCAAATGTTAATTAAGATTAGTTAGTTTCGATTACGTACGAATAGGGAGTATAATCCCTCGATGCTAGTTGCCAACAATCGGAGCATGGAGTGCTCTGTCGCAATGATAAACCTTTGTTCTCCCTGCGACGAGTTTTTAGAATTGTTATCAAGTCTATTGTGGGTCTTAATGAACGACGTTTCACGGGAAGTGCCGCCTGAACAGAGATAAGTAGGGGGTGTAACTCCGGGGGAAATTTCCGATAATTATCGTATTTCACATAACAAAAGGAAAATATTATATTATGTGAATCGTATTTATTATTTGAATGCGCAATCGTTTTGATAATATATCTTTTGAGAATAGGTACAATAGGTAGGTACATCTATCTATCTATATATCTAATCCTTTAAACGAGCAATTCTTGTACATATATAATCTGAATCTCGGAAACGGCTCCAACGATTTTCATGAAACATTGTATGCAGGGGGTTTCTGAGGCGATAAATCGATCTGGCTAGGTTTCATTTTTAGAAAACGTCGTTTTATCCGTGTTTTCAGGCAATGAATAACTGCTACAATATCATTAAAATACAAAGGTAAATTACGCCACCATCTAGGTACAAGATTATAAAAGCTCAGGTGGAGATTGGGCGGTCCCGAAACCAGAAGACACTGGTTCGAGTCCAGATGAATATATTTTTCCCTTTTCTTTTTTCAAGTGAGAAAAACTACAACGATTTACCAAAAAAAAAAAACGAGCAATGCTCTGTCATCTAGGTACTACTTATATTATAAATACATAGCTTGTGTGTCTGTCTATTGACTTAATCAATCCGTAATGGCCGTTAAAACATATTCGGTATTTTTAATAAAAAAGTAATTTAAAACAATTTTATCTACTTTAAAGTATGAAATAACTCTAATCTGACACTGATTTGATCAGCGAAGGAGCACGACGTATTCCATTGAAAATATTTCGCTGACTTCAAATCAGTGTCAGATTAGAGTTATTTCATACTTATAAGTGTATTCTGAAGTAGTTTTTTTTTAATTACTTATTTATTTCGTAATTTTTAGTTTTTCTTAAATACAATCGAATTTGACCAAGGTTTTGAGATTTTTTTCCTTTGACAGCACACCCGTAGCTCGTATCAATAAGCCAGGCCGTCACACATATGTGTCCATATCTTAAAAACTACTGAACCAATTTCAATGAAACTTGCACTGTTCCCTAAGTTGAAGTAAATATAAACCAATAAATAAAGCATGGTTACAATCCGATTAATATCTTCGGAGATATGCGTGGACAAACATACATACATACACCTATGAAATTTTGTATATTTGTTTGGAAGCCCTAATAGATTATCATATGTGAATATAATTATTGCAGTTCCAATAATATTACATCCATACGTGTCGAATTGATAATCTCCTTTTTTAACCGACTTCAAGAAAAGGAGGAGGTTCTCAATTCGGATGTTTATATATATTTTTTTTTATGTATGTTCGGGCATAACTCCGTCATATATAGACGGATTTGCAAAATTCTTTTTTTGTTCGAAAGGGGTATATTCCGAAATGGTCCCATATAAATTTCATATAGATCTGATGATGAGTTTCGGAGATTGACAACGGAACTCTTAAAAAAATTTCAGCAAATCAGCCGCGATTGCTGCTATCGCATAAATATGCAATGTTTACGCAATCACGCAACAAAACATCAGGCCTGTACACTCGAAAGGGTTACGCAGATGTATTCAGTATATAATGAAACTAAAAATTCAAAAATAAATTAACTTTTTAACAAAAAAAATAAACCGCCTTCGAAGTACACTAAAAAGTATAAAATAACTCTTATCTGACACTGTTTTGAAGTCAGCGAAATATTTTCTATAGAACACGTCATGCGATTTCGCTCACTTCAAAACAGTGTCAGATAAGAGTTATTTTATACTTTTTAGTGTACTTTGAAGGCGGTTTATTTTTTTTGTTAAAAAGTTAATTTATTTGAAGTCGATTAAAAAACAAAGACATTAGATGCCTTGTGAATGCGGGTTTTTATAAGCTTTTATTTAACTTGCAATGTATGTATGTAACTATGTTTGTTCCAGTGTTCACTTCCAGTGGTCAGATTGACTTGATATTTGGTATACATACATAGTATATAGGATGATAATTCAAGTACAGGCCCCGCTTGTATCAAAAATGAAATTTTTAACAAAAACTAATTTAATGTTATGCAGGCTTCATTCATTCATTCTTCACACACGGCTATCTGATTCCAAACTAAGCAGAGTTTGTACTATGTAAATCAGATAACTGATACAACAACATATTTTAGTTTTTTAATAAGTACATACTTAACCTGTTGGTTCTCGCGAGCCACGAGCGTCTTATAATCACAGAATAGATAATAGTACAAGTACTATAATGACAATTGTTCCAATTTCTTTTAATATACCTATTACGGTTCATAAGATACAGCCATACTGACCGACAGACGGACGGACGGACGGACAGCGGAACGGTCCACGCGTTGGCTCAAGCTCAAAAGACAAATGACAATTTAATTTACGGGTAACAGTCTTTTTTCTTTTTTTTACTGTTTATAGGCTTGTGTTTGACTGCAATCTCACCATGGTAAGTGATGATGCGGCCGAAGGTGGCAAGCACACAAAGCCTAGAAGGAACTCGCTCTCAAGTGCAGCTGTCGGAACACACCGAAAGGTGCTTGGCGACAGATTTTCAACTTGAGGGTGGTAGCCAGCCAGGTGGGTACTACAAAAAACCCTACCACCGTGCTATGGTTTCCTCACGATGTTTTCCTTCACCGAAAGCTCAAGCTCATTGTAGGATTCGAACTCGCCGGGCTATTGCGTATCTTTGGTGGTAATCGTAACGAACACCATTAATTATTTCATCCAATGACGTTCACGCGGTACGACGCGACGATGACCATTCGCGGGCACTGATTGGATGAAATTTATTAATGGTGTTCGTTACGATTACCACCAAAGTTACGCGGTAGAGCCCCCGGGACCTTCGTCTCGGTATCCGATGTCATTACCACTGAGCTATCATCGCCTTATTAGCGGTGACCAATAACATTTTTATGGCGACTCAATCCACGTTGAAAACAAGTAATTGAACTAATTTCACAGTACAACATTTCTTCTATCCTTTTCTTATGTTCTTTGTTAGAAAGATATATAGCAGGACTAAATTAGTTTGGTTTGTAAACAAGAGAATCAGCAACACAGCCTAAATGTAAGTAAGTAAGAGTTAATTCATTGGTGCTTGTTTTCATTTGGGTGGAAGCGTAGCGGTATCAGGCCCCCGTGTACATTTACCGTTGTAAGTTATGTACCCCCGAGTGAGATATGGTACTATTTACGGTACAATATTAGACACCCGGGTTTCTGACCACCTAGTAATGCTGATACTAAATACGATACTATTTATTTTGTCATGTTGTTCGTTACCTTTTAAGATTTGTAACATATTTCATTTGATATTAATATATCAAATAATAATTGCATACTAATAATATAGAGCTGAAATAATAAATGCATGTATGCGCAATTTTTTGGAACATTGAGTCTGATTTTTACAAAAGCTTCATTTTAAAATATAGGCTTCACTTTACGACAATATCCAAATTTAACGTTGGTAAAAGCTATAGGTACAACTAATTTCTATTTAACTTAAGTAGTTACAATACGTCACACACAACAAACAACACACGAAATCTGTTTTACAAATAACAAACAACATAATTATAAACCCATAATAACCATTCACAAAAGCTCGCAGACCTAATATCACTAGTACGAACATAATATTATTAATAGGGGAAACAGAAATCACGAGAATCTCTCCACTGAAGTTCCCATGAGTACGTGCGATACCATTTCACAAAGGACAAGAGCGTGTGACATATACAAGCGGGGCGTGTAGTGTAGTGTGATATCGTGCGGGGGTCGTGCGATGGAACGACTGGACGACGTGCCTAGCATCTACCTGAGTGACCTGTCCAGAACGTCGTCGCAGTTAAAGGAGATTAGTTTCCAGTCTACTCTTAGCCTTTTCTCTGAGGGAACTTTGCGACCATAAGAGAGCAATTTCTTTTTGTACAATTTTAAAGGTGTAATTTTTATCACAAAAAATATCGCTACAATTGACTAAAATGTCTCCAGATTTGTGTCATATATTTTGTAACGTATAAATCATACGTACACTAATTAAATTCAGTAATTTTCCAACACAGCTCGTGTTTATTTATGCTGTGGTTGGCATGCCAATTAGGCACCTTACAAAAGAGACCTATGACTGCTGCGCAATAAATGAAGCCTAATTTGTTATTCCTAAGCTCAATTAATTTATGTATATCTTATCATACTAATAATATTATAAATGGATATACTTTGAATGGATTTAGACGAAAATTGGTATGCGGACAATGATATCTCACATAGATAATCCATTTTCTAGATTAATACATGGAACAGATATAAACAAGTTCTTTGTTAAAAATGTCATTTTTAATACAAGCTTTTTTTGCAAGACGAATCAAACGAGCCCAAACTCGATGGGTTTATGTGGTTCCTATGGCCACCTTCCAGCTCCATCGTCAGATCAGCTCCACGTCATCATAATATTGCATTGTCATGCGATTTGCCTATTCGTGCAAAATTTCAGCTCAATCGGAAACCGGAAAGTGGGTCAAATTTAATTTGCAAAATTCCATTACAGACAACGGAACAGGTGAAACTAAATAAAAGCTTGTAAAAAGGTACTCTATGACATAGACTTTTATCCTAATTCTAACCTTGATTCAATAAACGTAGATACCAACTAATCATAATACGACTGAAATTTTAAATAAGTATACGACATGAATGTTAATAGGTAATGGAAAACAATACTAGAAGGTATCTATCATAATATTTCCTATGATATTCAATTGATTCACATAATAAACACCAAAACCTCCCCAAATAATAAAATTGATAAGCAAGATAAAATCTACCAAGATTTGTTCAGGTACTTTCAATTCATCCCACGATTGATGAATAGAAATGAACTACCAAAACAGAGATCAACGTAAAAGAGGCTGAGATAAGGAATATAAAATATGTTCAAAGCATACATCACCTGAACGATAACTTATTCAAACGACGTGGATAGGATAATGTGTAAAAATATCGTTGAACCTACGATAAGCTTGTTTTATAGGTACCCTTTGAATTTTACATTCTATCTCGTGAAATATGCCTATTTAACATTTTATTTGCAATAACCAAATACGATAACTAAATCCACAATTCTAACGCAGGATTTTGCCTTTAGAAAATAGTGAAAGAAGATTTTGAGAACTTCAGAGCGGCCGCTGAGAGCATGCGCTTATGACACCTGGCTAATCCTATTGCGATGGGACTTTCACAGAATGGTTGAGTATTTTCTTAGGTTAGGTTGAGTATTTTCTATCATACTGTAAGTCAGAAAGATTTTCAGTCATGCACCAACTATCCCCACTAGTTTAGGGTACTAATGTCACAGTAAGTAAATAGCGTAAATTGTGAATTAATAGAGTATATTTTGGTCTTATTGTATATTTTTTATATATAGCGTGAAGAAAGTACCCGTTATAGTTTGTACAATTTCAAGTCCATTCAATTTCTTACGAATCAGACGAACAGTGTTATTTGGAAGCAAAATTTCAGATCTTTTTTTTATTGAATGGATTAGATGCTCGTCTCAGATGGCTTTTAAAACCTAACGTGGACTAGATTTTTCTTTGAAAATACTGAATTATTTATGTCCCCTTAATAGGTATTCCGATGAGATCATCGATGGGCTAGGCTAATGTCTAGGCATTAAGCACAGATGCTTTTAGCTAATAGTATTACACCACGCAAAAAAACAGTATTTTATTAGGCACTAATCACAGCCGAATCAAGGTAGGTATTTATTTACCTTATGTTTATCATAGATTGTCACGAAAATAGCGAAGATATTAAAAAAAGTTACTTTGAACCATTAAATAATTATATAGGATGTTTTTATATAATTATTAGGTCGGTATAGGTACGTCAAGTAAAATTTTCTTTCTTTCCAAATTAGAACAAGGTATTGAAGACGGTTCATATTTGTCGAAGATTATGCCCGGACTAATATTTATTCCTTATTTTATAAGTTTTTTTTTAAATACAGTTTATCAACTGTGTCAACAGTCTAATACAAAAAACTTTGATTAATTAATAGGGATGTTTGTTAGTTATATGTTTTTATTACAAGCTTTTATTTACTTTCACCTTTCCCGTTGTCTGTAATGGAATTTTGCAAGTTAATTTGACCCACTTTTCGGTTTCCGATTGAGCTGAAATTTTGCGCGAATATGCAAATCGCGTGACAATGCAATATTATGATGACGTGGAGCTGGAAGGTGGCCATAGGAACTCCGTAATAAAACCACATAACCTCACCGAGTTTTGGCTCTTTGATTCATCTTGATGAGTACTTTGTCTTCAGATAGTTTCCAGAATCTGATGATGGAGTTGGAAGGTGGACATAGGAACTCCGTAATAAAACGAAACGACACAACCCAATCAAGTATGGGCTCGTTTGATTTGTCTTGATAAGAACATTGACTTTAGATGATATCAAAGGTCTGATGATGGAGCTGGAAGGTGGCCATAGGATCTCCGTAATAAAACGACATAACTGCATCGAGTTTGGGCTCGTTTGATTCGTCTTGATGAGAACTTTAACCTTAGTTTACAAGCTTTTATTTAGTTTCACCTGTCAGGTATCTGTAATCGCATCTTGCAAGTTAAATTTGACCCACTTCACAGTGTCCGATTGAGCTGAAATTTGGTACACACTAGCATATTGAATGACAATGCAAGTACAGACAATAAAAAGTACAGTCATCATTAAAAGCTTCTATTAAAAATTATTTTTTTATGGTAGTGCTTGTTTTATATGACTCGACGGTAATACTCACGTCTAATACTGTGGGGTAAGGTGTGCGATGCCTTTAGAAATCCCTATGTAATCTGTGCATTTATCGAGGTGCCTTTTACAAGCTTAGTGTGTTCTCACGACTGCCATCTCGTGGATGGATATAATCCGTGCTCTCTACGACGGAGTATTTGGAAAATTTTGAAATGTAGAGCACGTACTGTATTTATGTGCAAAAATCAAAAAGCTTCGGTAAATCATTCGAAGATGCATACAATTTGTTCAGAATCCAATTTATCCGAATAAATAATGTAGACGAACTGTAGACGAAGCTTTCTTCTGAACGCTGAAAAAACATTTTCTATAAAATAAGAATTGAGGATCATTAACGAACTCAATTCTCAAATGGAAAAAGCTCACAAGCAAAAGCTAGATAGTGAAAGGAAAACAGCATTGGTTGAATGGGTAGTTCTTTTTTATCAAAACTTCAACCATGTCCCATAGTACAATAGAACTCGGACTACAATGAAATTCCCTTATTATTGGAAGAGTGCACTCGATAAATTCATTGTAGTAACAATTTTAAACTTCGACAGCAATTTAAGTTATCTTTTACCTATCCTACTGTAACACAACAATGTTGTAATTATTTATTAGGTACTCTTTACTTATTAATCACACCAAGTTTTTCTTTCCAGATAACAACTCGACTAAGTATTTTAAAAGATCAAACCACTTTAAGGCGATGATAGCTCAGTGGTAGTGACGTCGGATACCGAGACGAATGTCCCGAGTTCGAATCCTACAATGAGCTTGAGCTTTCGGTGAAGGAAAACATCAGGTAGGGTACTTTGTAGTACCCACCTGGCTGGCTACCACCCTCAAGTTGAAATTCTGTCGCCAAGCACCTTTCGGTGTGTTCCGACAGCTGCACTTGATAGCCAGCTCCTTCTAGGCTTTGTGTGCTTACCACCTTCGGCCGCATCATCACTTACCATGGTGAGATTGCGGTCAAACACAGGCCTATAAATAGTAAAAAAAAAACACCGTATTTATACAGGGATTTGGTATTTATTACTCACTAGCAGTCCCCCGCGGTTTCACCCACGTTCCCGGGATAAAAATTAGCCTATGTCCTTCTCCATACCATAGGCTATCTGCATGACACATGACGATCCGTTGAGTAGTTGAGTTGAACAAACTCACTTTCGCATTTATAACACTAGTTTCATCCGCGGTTTCATACGAGGGATAATATTGGTTTCCCGGGATAAAAAGTCCAGAACATATTCTACCAGAGTGCCAAATATCATCCATATCAGTTCAGTTGTTGGAGCGTGATTGAGTAACAAAAATACATACACGCATTTAGTGAGATTAGCCTGAAGCAGCCCAAGAACCTTCATGTATCAGTATGTGGTGTAAGTATACTTAGTATAATACTATAAATGTGTTATTGTTGTAGAGTCCGTGAAGAGTTTTAGTACAATGACCACCATTTTAGTAAAACATGACTTTTATGGACCTGAAGCAACCTAAGAACCTTCATGTACGTATCACTACGTGGTGTCAGTACTTAGTATAATATGTACTATATAAATGTGTTGTTGTAGAGCTTCTTTAAGAGTATTAAAGAGCTTATTTTATTATTATTTACTAGCTGCCCGGTGCGACTTCGTTCCCGTGGTGCCATACCCTACCCTACCCTCTGGGTACGCTAGTTTCAAATAAATCTTATCTACATTTAATGCTTAACGCCAATAATTACGGGTCTGTCATTTGAAGGAAAGAATGACTGTGACTAATACCCTCTAACTAACTTGTAAAAGCTTCGTTGTAACCGAACACAAACAACAACTTTTGAATTATGAAGGTGCCGGTAAATAATAAATTAGGTTAAGTTATACATATATGTACCTATATTTAACTTATCTACAGTTCTATTGTAAATAAGAAAGAAAACTTTGTAATGCTATTTTAAATAGCTTACGTACGTGTCTAGATATCGTATCAAAAACGGTGTTTCTTTCAAAATCGTAGATATGTCTGCGACATCATTTCGCGAGACGCAACGTTCGTAACGTTTTAGAGCAATTCTTATAACGAACGGTATGACTTATTCATGCTCTGAAAGGTAGACGCAATAACTTGGAATCGTTCAGACTTCGACTCGTATAATAAATGAGACAATAACGAACGTGGAGTGTTCTATCGGCCAGCTGCGCGACATCTGATTATAATACCTTAACATCAAGTCTTTAGACAATAGGAAGAAGTAGCTCGATAAGTGTATCTGTTTCGACGTAAAAAATCGAAAGGTTCTAAAATGATTATCTCAATTTAATTTAAATGAAAATTGAATACAAAACTCACAGAATCGCATCAGGTCGCTATAGGAATATAAATTTGCCATACATTATTTGGTAACTCTCTTCCATACACATCCAAGCAAGTCTTCATAATAGGAGCACATAGCTGAAACGAATAAATATTAATGAATTGGGTACATAAATAGACGATATATTACAATAATATAATATTGTGTAATAATACTAACTTTTCCATAAAACCCTATTGTCCAGCGGCCGACGTTTATACCCAAATTAACATTCGTTGCGCAGTGATTTATCACGATGTCTGTATTAACCTAGAAATAAATGCCTTTATTTTGAATTATTTTATGAGCTCTCTTAATATTCACGTAATTTAACGTATATTTACCTAAACAATAAGCAACACTTAAGAAAAACAATTACCTTAATACATGCACAATAATAGCCAGCTAAATAATCTAATCTAATCTAATAATATATATAAAATGCTTTTGTGGGTACGTAAATACGCAGTTTTCTCAATCACCACCAACCCCAATCAACTTCCCATTGGGGTGGTGAATACCCCTTGGTCTCCAGGTGGTAGTAAGGGAGTCTGGTCGCGGTGGGTGGAAGGGGGTGGTTGTGGGTGGCGAAAATGTTAAAACATATATTGCTGTCCTTTTCTAACGCATGAGGACTTCTGAAAAGATCTCAAAATTTCTGGAATGGAAAGTTCCAAAATGTGTAAAACGGTTATAATCGATCTGGAATGATCTAGAAAATTCTAGAGTGAATGCAAACTATTATAATCGATATAGCATGTTTTGAGAAAGTTCTACAAATTTCTGGCTTCATCTAGAAAGTTCCAAAATGTCCAAAACTGTTATTATCGAGTTAGAATGTTCGAGAACGTTCTAGAAATTTCCAGAATGATCTAGAAAGTTCCAAATTGAGTGAAACTGTTATAATTGATCTGGAATGTTGTTGAAAGTTCTAGAAATATCTGGAATGATCCAGAAAATTCTAGAATGAATGCAAACTATTATAATCGATATAGAATGTTTGAGATAGTTCTACAAATTTCTGGCTTCATCTAGAAAGTTCCAAAATGTCCAAAACTGTTATTATCGAGTTAGAATGTTCAAGAACGTTCTAGAAATTTCCCGAATGATTTGGAAAGTTCCAAAATGAGTGCAATTTATTATGATTAATTTAGAATTTTCAAGAAGGTTCTAGAAATTTCTAGAACGATCTAGAAAGTTCCAAAATGAGTGAAATATTTAGAAAGTTCTAGAAAATTCTAAAATTAGTACAATAAGCGATTTAAAATGTTCGAGAAAGTTCTAGAAATTTCTAGAATGATCTAGAAAATTCTAAAATGATGCATGAGGACTTCTGAAAAGATCTCAAAATTTCTGATTTGGTCTAGAAAGTTCCAAAATGTGTAAATATCTGGAATTATCTAGAAAAATCTAGAATGAATTCAAACTATTATAATCGATATAGAAAGTTTGAGAAAGTTCTACAAATTTTCTGGCTTCATCTAGAAAGTTCCAAAATGTCTAAAACTGTAATTATCGAGTTAGAATGTTCGAGAACGTTCTAGAAATGTCCCTAATGATCTGGAAAGTTCCAAAATGAGTGCAATTGATTATGATCGATTTAGAATGTTCTAGAAAGTTTCAAAATGAGTGAAATTTATTATGATCGATTTAGAATGTTCGAGAAATTCTAGGAAATTCCAAAATGAGTGCAATTTATTATAAGCGATTTAAAATGTTCGAGAAAGTTCTAATTTTTTTTGGTTTTACCTGGAAAGTTCCAAAATGTGTACGAGTGTTATTGGTCTAACTAAAAGAACCAAATCGAAATCGTTAAAAATGTATCCTTATATATTTTTTATACCACTAAACATGCGATGTATTTTAACCCGAGCAACGCCGGGTTTCGCTGCTAGTAATATATATAAAATGCTTTTGTGGGTACGTAAATACGCAGTTTTCTCAATCACCACCAACCCCAATCAACTTCCCGTTGGGGTGGTAAATACCCCTTGGTCTCCAGGTGGTAGTAAGGGAGTTTGGTCGCGGTGGGTGGAAGGGGGTGGTTGTGGGTGGCGAAAATCTTAAAACATATATTGCTGTCCTTTTCTAACGCATGAGGACTTCTGAAATATCTCAAAATTTCTGGAATGGAAAGTTCCAAAATGTGTAAAACGGTTATAATCGATCTGGAATGTACTAGAAAGTTCAACAAATATCTGGAATGATCTAGAAAATTCTAGAGTGAATGCAAACTATTATAATCGATATAGCATGTTTTGAGAAAGTTCTACAAATTTCTGGCTTCATCTAGAAAGTTCCAAAATGTCCAAAACTAATAACAGTTTTATCGAATCGAGTTTGAATGTTCGAGAACGTTCTAGAAATTTCCCGAATGATCTGGAATGTTCCAAAATTAGTGCAATTTATTATGATCGAGAAAGTTCTAGAAATTTTCCGAAAGATCGGGAAAATTCCAAAATTAGTGCAATTGATTATGGTCGATTTAGAATGTTCGAGAAAGTTCTAGATATTTCTAGAATGATCTAGGAAGTTCCAAAATGAGTGAAAGTTATTATGATCGATTTAGAATGTTCGAGAAAGTTCTAAAATGAGTGCAATTTAAAATGTTAGAGAAAGTTCTATTTTTTTTTTTGGATTGATCT
The DNA here is from genome assembly GCA_951394255.1 of Polyploca ridens. Taxonomy (NCBI): domain Eukaryota; kingdom Metazoa; phylum Arthropoda; class Insecta; order Lepidoptera; family Drepanidae; genus Polyploca; species Polyploca ridens. The sequence goes on along the minus strand of OX596245.1, from coordinate 9,965,618 downwards.
GGAAAGTTCCAAAATGTGTATGAGTGTTATTATTGATCTTACTAAAAGAACCAAATCGAAATCGAAAATAGAAATCTATAATATCTGTTAAAAATGTATCCTTATATATTTTTTATACCACTAAATATGCGATGTATTTTAACCCGAGCAACGCCGGGATTCGCTGCTAGTTACTGATAAGTGTCTTTCACCATCATCATATTCAACCTAAAGATGACCACTGTTCAAGTGCGCCTCACTCATAGATAATTGTATTTTATACGGATCTTTAAATGCCAAATGACTAACAGTTATATTCATTCCCTCTTGTTCAAATCTAGTAATGTTAGGGCCCTGGACGGGCAGCACGCGCCACCGAGTGTTTGACACAGGATGCTCGCTCAGGTACAGCGGGTATATGCCGCACAGGCCCGGGATCGGGTTCGGATCATACCTTATGTATAAGGGCTGAAATACAACGCACCTTTCACATATACTCGTCAGGTAAGAATACATACAAAGGGACAGAGCTTATTGACATGAATAGAATTTTCTCCCCTATCAAAATGTATGGTCTCTTACTGGGATTAAATTTTTACGAACCCAAGCAATTTTATTTTCCTCATGTTTATTCTTTCGCATTGGATAAGTTTCGGATTTCAGTTTACTAAAACCGTGTCTTTTATGTATCGAGTAAGACAACAATGTAATACGCAATATTCTAGTTCAGATATGATCTATAAAAGAAAGCAATTTATCTCCTAACCTTTCGCTTGAGTGATGAGGATAGAGTAAGAAGAAATTCCTGGTTATACTTCAAGGGTTCGCCTTCACGGTCACAGTAGTCAGCGCTGGTGATAATGAATGTATTCCTCTCAGCTGGCGTCAGGTCCGCAATACCTGCCATTGAACACCCATCCTCTAACTCTTGAGAGTAGGTAATTTCATTCGATGAAATTCGCCCACCCAAAAGTAAACCGTTCTTGCCTTCTACTGGTGGGTCTGATGCTGGGTATAAAATTAAATAAAACTTTATTTAGTTATTGACCGAGTGAGCTAAGCGTCTCCGTTTCTGCTTGGTTATAAAAATGCCTGTCCAGTAGGGCTATTTTAAAACGTTGGATTCGATATATCCGATAGATAATATATAGAAAACGGATTAAGAAATTTCCGAGGCGAATTTCACCAATTGCTATTTTAATTTCCGAAAACTTTTCGATGAATCGAATTGATATTTCCGTAAAGAAACATCAAAAATATTCGAATTCGGAAATTAAAAAAGCAATTGCGGTATATCGCCTCGGTAGTTTTTGAATTCGTTTCCGATATCGAATCCGAGCGTTTTAAAATACCCCTGCAGATGTCTGGATTTCCGGCTGTTCTCCTCTACAGGTCGCATTTCTCAACCGATTCTCTTGACATTTTGTGAGCAGGTTCGTAAATTATATGGACTTTTCAAAAACCTAATGGACAAGGGAAGACCATATAATTATCTAGAATCGCGAGGTCTACAGCTCACAGGAGCCACTAGTAAGTATTATAAATTACATGTAGGTACCTATTATAGGATCAGTTCATGCAATTTGAAACATTTTCTTAATTTACAACCTTTCATACAAAAGATAAACCTTACTCAAAGATTGGATGCAAAGTCCTGTAAATTAACTAATAATTTAAATTATTTCAGATTTCCAATGGTAAAGAGAGGTAGAGCGAAGCGTTTATTCGCTCAAAAAGCAGGTCAACTAGGGAGATACCTCCACCTACAGAATATCACTGCCAAATAACATGTAGTTTTCATACTGTGCATATGAGTAAGGTCGCTAGGGCTCATCGGGAAGAAAGTGTGGGTAATGCGTGAGCCCAGTGTGTTGGAAGCGTCCATATGGCTACAGTAACCGCTTACCATCAGGCAGGCAGTGCGCTTATTTACCGACTTCACCGTATAAAATAATAATAAACATAGTGTTTTAGTATGTTCAGTATTTATTTCCAAAACCAACTATAATAGTTTTGTAAATTGTACCTGGTACATGCGGTGCAAGGAGAGAAACTCTCGCCCCAAAATTAATACTTCCCGATGTCTGAGTTAGCACAGTAGGCGTGTTTAGATTTTCTGTCATCTTACGAAAGCGTGCCAGCATCAAATCACCCTTCTTCATTTGTTCAAGAAACTTATTAATTTTATACTGAAATTCGATGAATATTAGAAGCTCGAAAGCTGCTTTAGATACATTCATCGGTTTCAGAATCAGTAAACAGTTACGTGAAAGGCCAAACTCACTTCCTCCAATTTCGTAGCTTCATACCAATTACCGAGCAGGACGCGGTTGCAGTAAACGATACCTTTATCTTCCTCCACTTTCAACATTTTCAGCAATTATAAATCTTGTAGAAAATATTATGTAATAAAGCTTTTATGAAAATTAATACAAACTCGCGCTCCGGTATTTTATAATGATTGTGTAAGTCAATTTTAATTGTCAACTGGTGACACTTTAAGCTTTTTAATAGATTTAAGTATTGATTCGGCGAATGTAACCTCCACATATATCTAGATAAACGCCAAGATGAGCCAAGCGAAGCGCAAGGGCTTCGTCTTTCTTTTTGAACCCATATAACTTGGCTTTGGATTATATCAGATAAACAAAATACTCGGGATATTATGTCAATTGTAGACTTAAAATAAGACCGTAGTGTCAATTGCATAGCTTTTATACTTTAGATTTTATTGATATCTAAAAAGCCCCGATTTCGTCACTGACTCACTGATGATCATCAAAATTCTTAGAGTGATTCCTGAAGTCCTAGAAAGCTGAAATTTGGTATGTTAGCTAGTATTATGCAATCCTGACAGCAAAAAGTCTAAAACTTGGAACTTTTACCCCCCACCAACCCCTTAAACTAGGGGATGGTATAAAAAATGATAATGTTTTAGAAATTAAAAGAAAATACACTTTTTCGTTTTTAATATTATTTTTTAGAGATAACTGTACTTTTCTGTCAAATCGCGATTTTGACACGCACCGTAGCAAGACTCGACGTAGGCGGAATCACCGTAGAAGGAACGCGACGTAGAGGTACTCGCGACGTAAACGAAATAACTCGTTTGTACGAGCCTTCCGCAAATTTTAGAGGTCTGAAAATTGATTTAGGGTCTCCTAAATCAATTTTCAGACCTCTAGCATCAAAATTATAGTCAAAATATGTGGCTTGGTTGTTTCGCTACTACAAGAACTATTGTATCACAGAAAAGTAATGAACAGAGAATACATTTTTCATATGTGACAGTAGCGAAACGGCCAAGCCACATATTTTGCCTTTAGTTAGGGCTTGTAGAGTTAGGGCGTGTAGAGTTATAAGCCCGGCTCCCTTACATTAAAAAATGAATCTCATAATAATGGTATCTTGGTCCTACCCCTATGTAGGGATCCCAACAAATATCATAAATGTGAACGTGTGTTTTTTTTATTTTTTATTTCAATAAATGTATTTATTTGCAACAAATTGTATGTTAACGTGTGTTTGACGGGTTGTTCTTGTCTCACGCAGCAAAAAACCTTTGTGTTTTTTAGCATAAAGGTAATTTTTGGGGTGGAGAGTTTCATAGTTGCTATTTGTATACTTTACGGGAACTCGGATGGAACCGCGGGGGATAGCTAGTTACATATCCAACTCAAAATGGTAATAAGACAATTCAAATAAAAAAGAAACATCAATCGTCTTTAATTTAAGATTAAATTAATATAACATCACAAACCAATTAAGAAAAAAGTAATTAACAAGGAAAAAGTTGATTTTCATTCTTTTGTCTTCGTCTTCACATCGCTAACAAGAGTAAAAATGTTCTCGGCAGTAAACCTTCCATGGATATCAACTAAATTTTTACAGTTCACTCCACACTCCTGCGAAAAGATAAGGAATAAAATACCTTCGATTATATCAGCCTATCCACTGCTGAACTAGTTGTCTACCACAAAGACATATCAAACCACAAGCAAAACCATGCCACAGAGGATTATATTATAATCTGTGACCATGCCCTGATCAATATTATATAAGATATATTCATTAGGACTTACAGGTCCAAAAAACGTTTGCATCCAATGCTGGTTCATAACACACAAGCTTTTATCCGCAACACAATTTTTTATGATCAGCTTCGCACCCGTCTGAAAAAAAACAGATACCACGTTACTTTATTACCCTTACTAGGGGAAAGATCTTAGAAGCCATGAAAAATTATTCAAATCTATTCTAAATCAAAGATTCGCAATATTTCCGGTTTTAACTCAATATCGTTTTCATTTTCTCAGCAAAATCAACCTTCCGAACCGTGCATTAGAGTATTAGAGTTTGACTATTCATAAGTGCCTGTGAAGGCCTATTTGAATGAATAAATTATTTCATTTCATTTCATTTCATTTCATTTAGTGATTTAAAATATTTTCCCTGATAGCATTTTTATGATACCATGTCCATTTCACCATCTTTTCGATCGATTATCCTAACTCAGGTGAAACCTTATATTATAAGGCTAATGCTAGGCTATTTATGTCAATATTTAAAATTTCTTCACACCGTTCTTGAAGAACCCCATGCTGTACTCCCTTGGAGAAACCACGTGTTCTCTATAGAAGCAGAAAACAGTTAATGAATACCTTGATATTACTGCCCAGACCTTCAAGGCGATCGCAAGGCAGTAGTGGCATTGTTGTCCAACGACAGTTGCTGTCCAGTGATGCGCTGAGTCTAATTGGCATTCGATCGGCTGGAGCTGGCGCACCTAATGGCTTGTATCTTACGTATAACGGAGTAGCCTGAAAAAGAGATGTTAATTATATTGTAATTAAAGTACCCATATAGACTTGCAGGGGTGAAGCCAGTCAATCGGGATAAGTTCAACGCCTCCAAAACAAATGCGTATCTGAAACAATATTACTGGATTTATTTTGGAGATTGTGCAAAATATTCGTTCAATGTTATGCCTCCATCCCCATTTCTCCACCTACACATTGTCGAAATTCGACCAAAACGCTTTGCTTCATTATTGTCTATGCGGAAAGCAAAGATGTTGAACTCACTTTCAGGGTGTGTTTCCTGACCCTGCAGAAGCAAAAATTTATAACCATTTTCTAGGCAAGTGTGCTACACCCTTGCCTTGAAAAAGCTCATTCCAGAGTCAGTCGATGGCCAAACGCATATTATAAACAAATTGTCCCAATTTACTTTTATACTCTTTCAAACATGCATGTTACTATAATTGGTGGAAACAAATTACCAACAGGTAAGGAAGAATAATAGGTACATTTCCTTGTACCCTGGCTTGAAAAAACCAAAGATAAAGAAGAATCATACGCTCAACCACTGCCTTTCTGAGCCAGGTATGAGATCCGTGGCCTGTACGCTGGAAAATGAAGCTTGAAATAGTCCGATTATTGTTTTGAAATATCTACAATAGATTTACCCAAAATGTACGTCTTTATAATGTTGCTGCAACTCAGCCATCAGAAATAATGTTATGGAGAAACTCCTTACTTTCACATAAGCAGGTTCATATTATATTGTTACATACACCCGATTATACAGGGGCTCTACCGCGTATCTTTGGTGTGGTGTTTTAATAAATGAAAAAAAAATCATTTTTATAACAGTTATTGCCCAAAGCGATGATATTATAATATTTTATTATAATATCATTGGCCCAAAGCGAGAAATATACGCCCAAGAAAGGTCGAATCCCTCGGTGCGAGAGTCACATGCAGAATCGCAGTTGAACGGTTTCTTTTTCACATTGTTGGAACAAGATCCTCAATATACTTAAAAGTGATAAGTAAGTTGCTTATTGGTTATTTGATTTACCGTGGGATCCCCGTAATTCTCAGCTTTTAATAAGAATTCATCACCGTAGTTCATCTTTTCCCCACGTTTATCTTCACCGTGGACACTGAAATGACAAAACACATATCCTAAATAGGTATATCTTTTGATACCAATTTAACGGTATTCCAATGAAATTGTTGTTACAAACCTTATAATGACAAAGGTATTTCGACAGCAGGGTGTCGTGATAGGCGACAGGGTCATGAGGCAGTCATCATTAATGTTCTGCATATAGTCCACCTCCCTGTCAGTGACGAGACTCGATAGAGCCAGACCATATTGCGGACGATCGCTTTTCGTTGTTGACTTCGCTGAATTATCATGAATTAAGTATGTGTTTACATAATATAACTTTAAATCCTTTTTACGTCTCACTGCTGAGCATAGACCTCCTATACCTAGTCCTATCATAAAGTGGTTCTACGAGAATCCGAAAATACTCCCTCTATCTACCTTTAGGTAGGTATTCATTAAACAAAGATGGATATAATATGATCTTCATAAAATTTCTGATTGACATCTGATCTCTGAGTACGGCAGTAGTCATAATTTTGTTAACTCATAAAATACGTACACTGAAATGTATAATAATTAGACCGCGTGTGACTTCCACGAATGCAAAAAACATTATTTTTAGTTAACTATTTATGGTACCTCGTCACAGAAACCAGATCCAATTCTGGTTAGTGACGCAAGAGCCATGTTGACCCGACAATACACCGAAGATATCCCGGGCATCAGCGTGAGATTAGAATGGCCCTGAAACAGCTTAAAATAACAAGGATGCGGGTGAAGACGGAATTACAACAGAACTCCTGAAAGCGGGTGGCACTTGTAGTCCTTCAGAAGCTTTTTAATTCCGTCATACACGAAGGTACGCCGGAAGTATGGAGTGGAAGCTTGGTAGTGCTCTTCTTCAAGCAAGGCGATAAGGCCCTATTGAAAAACTACCGCCCGATATCCCTCCTAAGCCACGTTTATAAGCTGTTTTCGAGAGTCATTACGAATCGTCTCGCACCTAGGTTTGACGACTTCCAGCCTCCCGAACAAGCCGGTTTCCGTAAAGACTTTAGTACCATAGACCACAGACAGACACTCCGCCAGATTATACAGAAGACTGAGGAGTATAATTGGCCATTATGCCTAGCGTATGTGGACTATGAGAAAGCCTTTGATTCAGTCGAGACATGGGCGGTATTACAGAGTCTACAGCGATGCCAAATCGACTATCGCTATATCAAAGTATTGAAGTGCTTGTACAGCAAAGCCACCATGTCAATTCGGGTCCAGGATGAGAGTACGAGACCGATCCAGTTGCAGAAGTCTGTTTTTTTCCTCGCAAGTGTGTTGAAAAATGTCGTATGATACTCATGTGCATTGATTTATACCGCGCTCAATACCGCCTGTTAATAATCAAATTTGCACACTTGTATCATAATGTACTACTTAAGTATTATTCCGTGGCATTAGCGTAGAAGAACGGTAGAACCTAACTAGCGTATTTTGATAGTTACCTAGCATGTCTGAGGCGACTAATTGCACATTAAACCCAAATTGTACAAAAGTCCCGCTAATTGCTAGTGGTCTCTGAAAAAATAATATTTATTTAGAACAACCAAAACTTTTATGTCTAGTCTTTCTTTATTAGGTACCTAGCTATTATCAGTTTCTTACCTCCTTCAGTAAGTTACTAAATAAAGTCCGTGACCGTTGCAGCAACAATTCCCGTCTATCACGTTTCCGTAAGAAAAGCTTGAACTCGTACTGTAATAGGCAAAGTTAGTCAATTTAACCTTTATTTTATACTACTAATGTAGCAAAGGCCCGCCTGGTGGTAAGCGGTTACCGTAGCCTATTGCCGCTTGCAACGCCAGGGGTATCTATTTCTTCACATCGCCGGCTGTAGGTACTCCCTAGGAGAAATTTTGGTGCCAATGTGTGAGGACCGACTCTTCGTCGATGGTGAGAGGTGCTTATGATAAAAGGTAGCCGTGAACTTCGAGTCAAACAATACTTATATCCTCAGAACACTACTCAATGTATCAGGATATTTATTTATTTATTTATCTACAAACAGTAGAACACGCATAAAGAGGCAATCCTTTCTCAGACAGGGGTTCTAAACCGCTTATGACTTCAAGATCGTACAAAATTCGAATGGCACGCGCAAAATAAATAAAATTCTGACTAAATAAATCTTTATAATAATAATAAATATTATACGATAAACCTCATTTTTTAGCCTTTCCTCGTTCCAGTTACCAACGAGCACTGAATTATTGTAACTCATAATTATGGAAAATATATATATAGCTTTTCTGATTTCTTCTTTAGATATAATTACAATATTTAATATATATTTTAAAGAATATGCTCATATCATTATTATCTAAAAAATATTTGTAGAAGATTTGTAGGTATATTGTCCAAAATGTCATAATCACAATCACAAATTAATAAATCATAGATTTAGAATTTTCTATTACCGTACGTAATAAATAAATAGTACCTATATAGCGACATCAAGAATCTTTAATATATAAGATTCTTGAGCGACATCTATAAGACATAGTAGCGATGGGCGATTGTTACTCAAAGCAATCGAATGATTCGATTGTTCAATTTCTCGACATCTTTCGATTGTCCGTCGATTGTTCATCATACGATTCGCGCGGCACGCCGCGCGTGGCTTGCTGTGCCGTGCACTGGCTGTCCGTCTGCCGAACCGCCGAATGAATGAATCTATAGGTCTGAGACCCAATTCTCACTTCCCTCGAACTAGCCTTCGAATCGAACTTACGGTTCGAGTCCTATTCGACTGTAAAATTTCGAGGGGCGGAGTCAATTCGAACGGTCCCGACCAATCAACGCTCTAGCTGACTGGTTTCCCTTCTAAATATGCTGGGCCTTGAAATTGCCAGAATAACGTAACGTGATTTACACTCGATAAAAGTTCGAATTCGTGCTTTTTTTGATCGAGTGATCAGTTTTTACTTTGTGTCATTTGACAAATTCGGCAGATAAGAATCTGATTGTTAATAAGTATAATTAATTATGTTTTGTAAACAATTGATTTTAAAATACAATAAAAAATACAAATCATTTAGGCTTTGGAATGGCAATGTATACACTCATAATGATATCAAACTATTTAAGGATTTTTTTTTACTTATTTTTAAGTTTGGCAACCAAGCCCAAATTAGGGCTCATTTCTGCCAGTGTCGAGTTATATTATAGTTTCCCATCACGATAAATCACTTTCACATATGGTCCACAGTCAGTCACCGTCCATAAAAGTCATGTTTTACTACAATGGTGGTCATTGTACTAAAACTCTTCTCAGACTTTTTGAGACAACTTGAGAAGTTACGATACACATAATTCATTTCATTTCACTTCACTGTTGCACATGGATGATCTTTATTGGGTAAAATACCACCGAAAATACACAATAAAACTCAAAATACACGAATTTATGAAAATAAAAACGAAAATGCAACATCACTCTGCAAGTTCCCGCCAAAAAGTCCTGGGTGTACTTTATCAAAAAGTGTAAGTTAAATATAAGCGTGAACCGCCACGAACGCGATCTTGGCATATCTACAATAGAGCGGGACCAACTAAAAAAAATCGTTCTAATATGGAGATGTAAGCGCAGCCGCGCGGAGCACATCCCCCATCGATTGTGCATACTAGTGCAACCTGCGTTGCGTGGGTCAATTTTCATTCGAAAGGTCGATTGTTTATTCGTTAGAACGAATGAATCGACGGACTTTTTGGCGGAAACTTGCAGAGTGACGTTGCGTTTTTATAAATCAGTGTATTTTGAGTTTTATTGCATATTATCAGCGGTATTTTATGCAATAAAGATCAATCCAGTGCACCAGTGAAGTGAAATGAAATGAATTATGTGTACATTACAAGTTGTCTCAAAAAGTCCGTGTAAAGTTTTAGTACAATGACCACCATTTTTCTAAAACATGACTGGACAGTGATGTGCGGACTATAATGAAAGTAATATTATTCAAAGATTATAAATAAAATGTATGCGACTGAAGGACTTTGTATCCATGGTCATGAACAAATTAACAAAAAAAAAGACAGGATTTGGGCAAGAATCTTAAATATATACCAAGAATCTTATATATTAGATGGATACTGCATTTCGAACTGTCAATTGAGGATGAAAAATTTCACCTTCAATGACGTCACGTATGTATTTCTTTCTCTCTCTTTACAGCGACTACACTGCTAGCTAATTCGGGACAAACTTGGGACATATACATATTATATTGACGGGCCAGTCCAGTTTGTGTCGTTGGTTAAAATTCCAACTATTACGCCGCAGGTCCCACCCAGGACATGCATTTGTGTGCAACATGAATATAGTATTATGTTGTATATCAGTTATCTCATATCTGGTCTCCATAGCACAAGCTCTGCTTAGTTTGGGATCAGTCAAATAGCTGTGTGTGAAGAATGTCTCATTTTTCCTTGTGTTAGGTATTTTTATAGAATACCTACTAGGAATACTTTCCTATTTGAGTTGGTCCCACTAGGACTTCTGGCAGGGCAGCTCAATAAATGTCTGTAGTTTCATTAAATTATATACGTATACAGCCTAGCCCAGGTGTATTCAGCTCATTTGCAGTTTGCGGACCCTAATGCACGAAAGTTTGGATGTTTGTCACACCACAATCACGCCCATGCTGCAACGGCTGAACGGATTTGGATGTAATTTTGCACACAGAGTTAGAATATGTCCTTTATTAACACATGGGATAATTTAATCCCGGGAAAACCATAAATCCCTCGGGAACGAATGGGAATTGGAGTCAGCTACTACTAAAACTGCAATGAACTTCACTAGATTTCTATTAGCATTAAGACTTCAAGCGGGTCACGGGACGAGTCATTGGATGGCTTTCTTGACTCTTTTGATATTCACGTGTATAAGAGAACTTAAACTCCAGTTTGAACACTATATTAATATATTTCGCAATTTCACTTTTGATATTACATGGAAAACAATGAGGTACATTATACGTGTCGAGTACGTAGGGCGACTGACTGACTCTTAGACCGGCCGCATACTATAAGAAATTTTCTGCCAGAAAATTTCGGACGCACGCTTGCTCATACATTTTTGAACGTCAGACACGTCAGAATTTTTGGATAGTATGCGGGGTCTAGAACAAAATGTATGAAGAAAGTGCCTTTCGGCGGGCGTCAGATTAATATCTGATCTGATTCTGAAAATTAATTTAGAGAAATAATTTCCAATAAGAAGAGAGTCCAATTAGGTACACATGATAATACATTATCCTATTATATTATTATAATGTTCTTCTTTAAAATGCAGGCTGCATATCTTTGCAGTCTCGTAAAATTTTTGTTTAAGGCGTATATTATTTAGCCATAGTCGCCTTCTTTTTGGATCTTTGGAAAATCTGAAAATAAATTAAATAAATATTACTTAATTAGGTACATACACACCCAAAATTGAATTGGACAAGTGCGTGTCTGAGTCTGACTCGCTTACAAGGATTCCAACCTCCCTTAGATAGATGTATATTTCTTGGTTTGGGCCATAACTGTTATAAAAACCGGACCTCATTACTAAGCTTAACTAATATCCCGCGGTGACAGACGGACAGACAGACGGACAGAGTGGGGTAAAGCTTTACATTAAGTGACAATTCCTAATAGTATTGGCATATTTTAGCGACTTTCGATATCAACGGCTCCGGGGCGCTGCGGGAAAAGCAGTTTCTTCGCCATTGCGTAACAAACCGCTGACCATACCTGTACCCGTGCACAGTGTCTGCGGTTTGTTACAACTGGCGGAGACTGCTCTCCCTCCGCACCTCCTACTTCATAAAAACACTCTAGGGGTGAGACAGACAAGTACTACATGGAGTCGGGATTGGCAGATTCTGATTTGTAACAGTATATATCAAAAGAAAAAACAACAACAGTGGGTACACACTACACTCGCGCCGCGGGCCATTTTATACGTATTTTATTCGATTCAGCGTCAAAGAAGGCATGAGTAAAACATAGTTTAAAGCTTGGACAAGAAACGAAAATATCAAAAAAAAATTTTTTTTTCGTTTCCTAACGAAATCGTTAGGTAAGTAAGTTTATAATAGTACATCACCAAAAAAAAAATTGCGCCTATACTCGTCGTCACTTAATGTAAAGCTTAGCCCGGAGGGCACTATAAGGGTTTCTTTTTACCTTTTTGGTTCGGAACCCTAAAAAGACCAAAATAATATGGTCACTTCAGTCCTTTTGTTTACATATTAAGAGTTAAAAATAAAATGTTTAAGAAAGTTACTCTATCTTAATAAATCAGTACTGAGCCAAGAGGACAGGTTATGAGAATGTTTGCATAGTTATAAAATATGATTGGAACTATGATTCGAGCCCAAATTCTCCCTAGAATGCGAAATGTTTTCAACTTGTTTGTATTATGTTTAATATCGTAATAGCACACTCACCCATGCCATTTAATAGTTGTATTTGGATTCCAAACACTTTTGCAATGTCTGACCACGCAATACATACTTCAGAAGACACAATTTCACAATCGATATTCAGAAAATCTCCAACAATAAATCGAAGTGTAATAAAAATATTTGAAAGATCTGCCATTTTCAGAACCAGTATTGCCAAAGTATTGACATTACATTTTGGAATCAGTTTAAGGAGTTTTAATTGTTTTGATAGACTTATTATATGATAAAAAAAAGTTGTTTAATTTAAACTAACCATTCGTTTACACTAATCAGTTTATTTAGGAAAATAAAATGTTTCTAAAAGATGTTCTCTCATTTATTACCCTTATGGGAAATTTAAGTCGTGATATAGCAACTGGATTGAAGATAGAGTGAGATAAAGATGCATAGTATTTGTCTTTTTTTAAGTTTTAGAGGTAACATTTTTCATCCTCAGTTGACAGTTCAAGTCGCAGTATCCATATAATATATAAGATTATTGATATATACCTAAGATTATAATATACTAAGATAATATATAAGATTCTTGCCTAAGATTCTTGGATTTGAGTTTGACAGCAGTGTTGCCAACTTAGCTACTTTATAGCTAGATCTAGCTATTTTTTGGTGTTAGGCAGCTATAATTTTCTGAAACTTGTAGCTATATTTATTTAGCTACTTTTCACTACTTTTGAAAGTTCGTAATAGGGCATTAGGTCTCGGAAGAAAATAACTAAACCCGACGCTATGATTATGGGTATGGGTATAGATAGGTCAATGGCCGAGAATTCCCAGTTTCCCATTTCTTCATTCAAACCGTATATTACTCCTATAGTCTTTGCTACCTGTGTCTTGCAACTTCTGCCTTATGTTGTTTTATCAATTTAGAACTAATGCTAGCTGTTTTAATACATATTATTGTGAAAATGGGACTAAACCTGTGAAAAAAAACGTACGTAATTTCTGATTTTTAATAATCTCGTGTTTGATTAAATAAAACATGATTTTTTATCGTTATCTACCTACAAATTAACATTTAGCTACTTCTAGCACCTTTTTTGGGTAACAAAATCTGGCAATCTAGCGACTTTTTGCAAGATGTCTAGCTACTGCCCATGGTATATTCTTGGATCATGCTACTGCCTAAAGCCATCATGGTATAAGTATCCAGTGTTCGCAACCGTACGATAATTATCGTACATGTACGATAATTTCATAACTACGTACGATGTACGATGGTACACGACTATCGTACGCAGATTGTACGATAATTTCCATTCTGATGAAATATCGTCATTCGATGTGGTGGAGTATTGGCAGTTATTGTCGTTTCGAATTTGTATATAAAATATTAAGTTTCATTAATATTTGTGTATTCTGTTCTCGCAAATATAAAATATATTCAGTTAAACTTTTAAAAAATATGCTTGTTTTCATGTGTCTCTATCCTTTAACATTATTTTCTTCATTATAAATTCGAGATTTTGGCGCGAACTATTTTTTTTTCCATTAAAAAAATTAGTTTACAAGATTTAAACTATAAAGTATTTGCAACATATTATTGTCACGTTTCATATGATTTTTTAAAGTATTTTAGCCATTTTCCTGATGGATACGATAATTTTGATCCATATACGAGCATATACGATAATTTTACGGCCCTGGTACGATAGCTGCCTGGCTTCAGGTTGTGAAGCTAGCAATTGGCAACACTGTTTGACAGGAACAAACAGCACAGCATGGGAATCACAGATCATATAGAATATGTTGTATACACAACAGATAAGACAGCTACACGGGATTGGTGAGAGTTATGTAGTTTACGGTTATTCAACACGATTTGGAGTGTGGCGCTGCTGCGCTGTATTTAGTGCTTGACATTGATGTTTGTACCATATCGATATCGATACTGCTAGTGTTGTATATATGTCGATAGCAGTGTCTGTATTTAGAATTTTTGATATTTCAATTTAAATAATGAAATAAAACCAGTTTAAATGAATCATTTTTTTATTTTCCTTGTTTTAAATATTTGTTGTGAGCTATTTTATAAATGTCACGAATATTTTCATCCATTTTTTTTCAGGACTGCCCCATTCAATATTTTATTTATGCTCGTACACCAATTGTGTGTAATGTGTATTTTTTTGTGTTTGAAATATGTATTAAATTATTTATAAAATCTTTCTTATGAATAGGGCAGCCCATCCAATTAAAATAATTTTCAAATCTACACATATTATATGCTTAATACAATATTTATTTTGTGGCATGCATCTGATAATTATTCATATTATAAATTTTGAAAATTCCACAATAAAAATTTCTCTCCACAATAAGGTTTCTTCCCTTCAAATTTATTCTTTCCCTAAATCCAATTAGTTTATGTCTGATCTGCCCCTATTTATTTACCAAAGACCCTCTGTATATATATTATGTAATAATACAATAGGTACTTTAAAGTTTTTATGGCATCAAGCCAAAACTACTTATGTTGCTGTTAGTTTTTACAGATCCTCTTAGTTTTCCGGGAGCTTGACCACCTCAGGATCAATTACAGCTATCAATCAGCATATCAAAAAACTGGATCACATCTGCAGTATTTGGATGATGGTGTTTGGATGATCTCTTCATCATTGACCCTTTTATCTGAAACCATGACAAAATTATTTATAAGTATAAATAATATAAAACTAGTATTTGACCCCGGTTAGCATGGTTCGTATGGTGCTACCTATCACACTGCATTTGTGGGTTCAATTCCCACCCTGGGCAGACATTTTTGTGCATGAACAATGAACATGTTTGTTTGATATGAGTCTGGTTGTAATTATTTACTGTAATATTATAAGTTTAAAAGTTTGTAACTCAAATACACATAAACGGCTGAACGGATTTGGATGAAACTTGGAACAAAGATTAGTTTTGTAGGGGTATGCCCTGGGATAACATATAGGATACTTTTTACCTTGGGAAAAGATAAGATGGGAACGCTGGTAAAACCTCGGGGAACTGCTAGTTATCTATATGTGTATGTATTTAAAAGATAATCAACTCACCAAATGTTGCTGTGTATCTCAATATAGCTGCCATGCGCTCACTAAACAATTTTCCAGTAATGCTAACTTTTTTATTTTTTCAGGTATAACATGTTCTTCTGTAACTTTGTGTAATGTTAGAATTTGTCCAATTCCAGTCGTTTTGGTAGACTTCAATTATGTCATCCCTCTTTGCCTGCAATTATGAGGAACTTGTTATTTTATATTAAATTAAAAAGACTGACAAAATATATAATCCGTTACTATCAACCATGGTATTGGGCTTCTTCTCATCAAGTGATTTAGGTTATGTTATTATAGACTGTGGTAAACTAATTCACCAACCTAGCCGAGTGTAGTAGGTTGGGAGACGAAAAACACCTTCAAAACTGAATGTAGATCTCTTTATAATGATACATTATTGAAATTAATAATTGTGTTCTTACCTCGACAATAACTGGTTCTGTTAGCTGTCCAGAAGTTATTTCATCAGAGCTATAAGATGCTCAAAATGTTTGATTGAAACTTTTCTGTTTGCAATTGTTCAAATTCAAATAAATCAACGCCAAAATTTTAATTCAAACGCAAAGTATTATGTTTAGAACACGAAAGAAATAACAACGAAAACATCTGTCAAAACACCGGCGTTTAAACTGAATGTAGTTACTATACCAGCAAAATGGCGGCCCTCTGTCAACCAATAGTGAGGGCCGTTTCTCTTGAACGCGTCTGAAGTTTGAGCGAATCGTAAAATCAAGACCAATTGTATGAGCTGTCATAGCCCTGATGGGAATAGCATTTCAGAAATTCAGACAGAATCTAAATTTTCAGACTTTTGGAAAGTATATCGATAGCTACGTAATATGTCTTCTAAAAGTTCAATGTATAAATTGATCTTCTTCTTTTCTGCTCTAATTTTATGTGAGTGCCTTAAATTATCATCAGTCGACAAAAGTTACCAAAAAGGTGTTAAAGCATACAATAAGGAAAGATGGTCCGAATGTATAGCACAATTTGAAGAATCTTTGCATTTGTACAAACTTTGCAAAACTGTTACTATCAACTGCAGACTAAAGTGTAATACTGAGAAGTACAAAACTGACATTATTGAGACAATTGAGGACCTTCAAATATATGAACAGTTTTTTAACAAAAGAAATTGTTTGACCAACTGCAAAGAAAAACATTTCGAAGATGCTGAATTGCACAGTACTTTGGATGACTCTATACTGTTTAACATGCAGTCTAGAAAACCTTATGACTACTTGCATATGTGCTATTTCCAAATGAATGCACTACCAAAAGCAGCCTCTGCTGCTTATACATACTTAGTAGCAAACCCTAGTGATGACTCTATGCAAAAGAACCTGCAGTACTATGTAGAACAGCCTGAGGTTGATATCAAAGAAGTAGTAGACCTTCTGAGTGAAGACTATACTGTTTTATATAATCTAGGATTAAATGCATACAACCAGAAAAACTGGGCCGACACTGTTGCTAACATGGAAGAAGTTATAAGTGATTACATATCATCAGAAAATAACTGTCGCATGGAATGTGAAAGACAGCCAGAACAAGAATGGTCATCAGAATTTGTAATAACTGTTTCTAATAATATAGCATCAATGCTACACTGTAGACAGCAATGTCAAGATGCACTTAAGATATTAAAATATAACTCGGGTACAGAGTTCCTCGCTGAAATTCTGAATTACATACAAATATCTTATTATCACTTGGAGAGATTTCAAGATGCAGCAAAGGCCGTTGAAAGCTGTTTGGTACTAATACCTGAAGATGTTGACATGTTAGAAAACAAAAGGATATACAGTACGCTAACTGATGAGACTGCCTTTGTTAAGAGATCAGATATTGTTAACTATTTTAAACGCGATAATCTTGAAAAATACCTGCTTAATTTTTTTCATCAGGGAAGCGATAATGGCGCTAGTACTAATACCATATAAAAATTTTATTCTCTTTGAAAGGGTATCTAGAAGTTTCTAACAAATCTAATAATTTGGAGTCACCTCCTTGATGTGTCATCATCATTTATGATGAACTAAATGAATTTGAATATATCCTATATCAAGAAAACCGATAAGTATGTCACATATTCCATATTATTAAGTTGATATCTAGATTTTATTTTAGGTATGGGTATATTATTCTTAAGTACACTTAACATGAACTTTAGTTCAGTTCATTGAGTACATACCTAATAATATTAACTATGAATAAAAGTAATATCATGAAAACACAGTGAACCATGATATTATTTTATCATGTATTTATAAGTATATCAATATTTTTATTATTATAATTAAGGACTGCCATTAGTGCCATATTGATTACTAAAGAAATGATATAAGATTTTTATACTTTAATAAAATGTTAACAATTATTTTACTTTTTATTTCTTAGGGCAGCCATACATGGACTATGGGCTTGAGTAATTTATTGTTTGACTAAATACATAGACCACTAAAGTAGTCAGTCAACAAACAACCATAATGACTATCTTGTGTGTGTTCTGCCAAGTGTAGCTAAGCCTCACAATGCAATTGTTATTTATTTTTTGTATAGCAATTGAATGTAATTTATAGTTATAGCCTTTTTTGAAATGCAATTTGTACATGTCACGGTAATATTGAGAACACCGTTAGTTTGGTATTTAGCGAGATTATAAACTGCCAATAAATTGTGAACTTATCATACTGCTTACAATATCACGTATTAATTTCCGATAGTTTATAATTTATCCATGACAAACCGTCATATTGTGAACTGTACGCTTACCATGAGTGTTCAACACTAACGTAATCTACAGTTGCTAGCGACTATGGTGAAGCATTTTGTATGAAATGCTTCCAAAAGTGTCCACTTGAGGCGGTGCAGTTAATATTCAATATGACGAATATTAACTGTAGTCGCTAGCGACTGTAGATTAGGTTAGTGTAGAAAACTCATGGTAGGCGTACTGGTACTGGCATCATACTTGAATGCGTCGGAACGCACCTTGCGCGCTGCGCAGTTTGGTTGAACGTCATGTTTCCCGCAGCGCTATCTTTGGGTTTTATTGTTTCATAAAAAAAAATATTGATTGACATACTTTATAATTTTTTTATTTTAATTTGAAACAATTAATGTGCATTTCTTTTATTTAACTATGAATTAAAGTAATATCATGAAAACACAGTGAACCATGATATTATTTTATCATGTATTTAAAAGTATATCAATATTTTTATTATTATAATTAAGGACTGCCATTAGTGCCATATTGATTACCAAAGAAATGATATAAGATTTTTATACTTTAATAAAATGTTAACAATTATTTTACTTTTTATTTCTTAGGGCAGCCATACATGGACTATGGGCTTGAGTAATTTATTGTTTGACTAAATACATAGACCAATAAAGTAGTCAGTCAACAATCAACTATAATAACTATCTTGTGTGTGTTCTGCCAAGTGTAGCTAAGCCTCACAATGCAATTGTTATTTATTTTTTTGTATAGCAATTGAATGTAATTTATAGTTATAGCCTTTTTTGAAATACAATTTGTACATGTCACGGTAATATTGAGAACACCGTTAGTTTGGTATCTAGCGAGATTATAAACTGCCAATAAATTGTGAACTGTATCATGCTGCTTACAATATCACGTATTAATTTCCGATAGTTTATAATTTATCCATGACAAACCGTCATATTGTGAACTGTACGCTTACCATGAGTTTTCAACACTAACGTAATCTACAGTTGCTAGCGACTATGGTGAAGCATTTTGTATGAAATGCTTCCAAAAGTGTCCACTTGAGGCGGTGCAGTTAATATTCAATATGACGAATATTAACTGTAGTCGCTAGCGACTGTAGATTAGGTTAGTGTAGAAAACTCATGGTAGGCGTACTGGTACTGGCATCATACTTGAATGCGTCGGAACGCACCTTGCGCGCTGCGCAGTTTGGTTGAACGTCATGTTTCCCGCAGCGCTATCTTTGGGTTTTATTGTTTCATAAAAAAAAATATTGATTGACATACTTTATAATTTTTTTATTTTAATTTGAAACAATTATTGTGCATTTCTTTTATTTAACTATGAATAAAAGTAATATCATGAAAACACAGTGAACCATGATATTATTTTATCATGTATTTAAAAGTATATCAATATTTTTATTATTATAATTAAGGACTGCCATTAGTGCCATATTGATTACCAAAGAAATGATATAAGATTTTTATACTTTAATAAAATGTTAACAATTATTTTACTTTTTATTTCTTAGGGCAGCCATACATGGACTATGGGCTTGAGTAATTTATTGTTTGACTAAATACATAGACCACTAAAGTAGTCAGTCAACAATCAACCATAATGACTATCTTGTGTGTGTTCTGCCAAGTGTAGCTAAGCCTCACAATGCAATTGTTATTTATTTTTTGTATAGCAATTGAATGTAATTTATAGTTATAGCCTTTTTTGAAATGCAATTTGTACATGTCACGGTAATATTGAGAACACCGTTAGTTTGGTATCTAGCGAGATTATAAACTGCCTATAAATTGTGAACTGTATCATACTGCTTACAATATTACGTATTAATTTCCGATAGTTTATAATCTATCCATGACAAACCGTCATATTGTGAACTGTACGCCTACCATGAGTTTTCTACACTAACGTAATCTACAGTTGCTAGCGACTACGGTGAAGCATTTTGTATGAAATGCTTCCAAAAGTGTCCACTTGAGGCGGTGCTCGTCATATTGAATATTAACTGTAGTCGCTAGCGACTGTAGATTAGGTTAGTGTAGAAAACTCATGGTAGGCGTACTGGTACTGGCATCATACTTGAATGCGTCGGAACGCACCTTGCGCGCTGCGCAGTTTGGTTGAACGTCATGTTTCCCGCAGCGCTATATTTGGGTTTTATTGTTTCTTAAAAAAAATATTGATTGGCTTACTTTATAAATTTTTAATTTTAATTTGAAACAATTAAATGTGCATTTCTTTTATTTAACTATGAATAAAAGTAATATCATGAAAACACAGTGAACCACAATGATATTATACTAGAGATATGCTACCCTCATACTAAGCGGCGTTCAGTTATTGTTGAATTAGGTGAATGCGATAGATAATACGGAACGTATGGTACAGAAAGAGATAGCTATATGTAGCCGCTAAGCAAAATTACGACAATTGTCTGAATTTGTCTGCAACAATTTTCGTGCGTTAATGCGATATCTACCTCTTTTTATTATAATATCATTGGTGAACCATGATATTATTTTATCATGTATTTAAAAGTATATCAATATTTTTATTATTATAATTAAGGACTGCCATTAGTGTCATATTGATTACCAAAGAAATGATATAAGATTTTTATACTTTAATAAAATGTTAACAATTATTTTACTTTTTATTTCTTAGGGCAGCCATACATGGACTATGGGCTTGAGTAATTTATTGTTTGACTAAATACATAGACCACTAAAGTAGTCAGTCAACAATCAACTATAATAACTATCTTGTGTGTGTTCTGCCAAGTGTAGCTAAGCCTCACAATGCAATTGTTATTTATTTTTTGTATAGCAATTGAATGTAATTTATAGTTATAGCCTTTTTTGAAATACAATTTGTACATGTCACGGTAATATTGAGAACACCGTTAGTTTGGTATCTAGCGAGATTATAAACTGCCAATAAATTGTGAACTGTATCATGCTGCTTACAATATCACGTTTTAATTTCCGATAGTTTATAATCTATCCATGACAAACCGTAATATTGTGAACTGTACGCCTACCATGAGTTTTCTACACTAACGTAATCTACAGTTGCTAGCGACTACGGTGAAGCATTTTGTATGAAATGCTTCCAAAAGTGTCTACTTGAGGCGGTGCTCGTCATATTGAATATTAACTGTAGTCGCTAGCGACTCTAGATTAGGTTAGTGTAGAAAACTCATGGTAGGCGTTCTGGTACTGGCATCATACTTGAATGCTTCGGAACGCACTCGCTGCGCAGTTTGGTTGAACGTCATGTAACCCGCGGCACCATCTTTGGGTTTTATTTTATCTTAAAAGAAAATATTGATTGACATACTTTATAAATTTTTAATTTTAATTTGAAACAATTAAATGTGCATTTCTTTTATTTAGGCCGGCCGCATACTATAAGAAATTTTCTGTCAGAAAATTTCGGACGCCCGCCGGAAGGCACTTTCCTCATACATTTTGTTCTAGACCCCGCATACTATCCGAAAATTCTGACGTGTCTGACGGCCAAAAATGTATGAGCGAGCGGGCGTCCGAAATTTTCTGACAGAAAATTTCTTATAGTATGCGGCCGGTCTTAACTCCAATGTTTGTTTTCTTAGTAAGAAAACAAACATTGGAGTTAAAACCGGCCGTTCGTTCTGTCACAGATTACTAAATAGTTACTACGTAACAGATAAATCACTCCATATAAAATTGACAATACCTACTGCTATAATAGCCTACTCTTTTGAGTCGATAAATGCTGCGAACGAAAATGAACCCAAGCTTACGACCGTAAATTTAGTTTTGCTTTGTAACTACTCGCCGCTGCGTGCTTAGCGTGGATAGCCAGGGATGCCTCTGTCGATAAAGATCTCAGTAGGTACTACTTACACTTGATGAAACAAAAAATAAAATGCTTTTTAATGTTTCAGCATGTTTAGTTGTTAAATATAAGAAAAGTTCTTAAAAGTGTGTTATTTTTATATAGCTGACCCGCAGACCCGGCAAACGTTTTCTGCCATATCGGCGCGACTTCGTTTGCGTGGTGTCGTACCCTAAACTAGGGTATAACAGGTAGGGTAGGACCTACCCAACCCTACCCTACCCGTAGCGGTATGAAATATACTAATCATAAAAATCAATCGAGCCGTTTCGAAGGAGTGCGACCACAAAACACCGTGACACGAGATTTTTATATTATAAATATTATAATTTAAATATATAGATAATGACTCCCCCGCGGTTTCACCCGTGATCCCGGAAATAAAATATATTAATGATAGATTTTTCGAATCCGACTGGTAGTTCCAGAGATTAGCGTGTTTAAACAAACAACTCTTCCGCTTTATTATATTAATAGAGTATATGTAGATAAATTTGTAGCTTGTTGACATTCACAATTATTGAACTTTATTGTGGAGAATATTCGGAATCGAACAAAAAGTTTTAAAAAAGAAACAAGTACAATGGGAATTAAATGGTATATAATTATATTTTTTTATATTTCAAATATCCTGCAACCGGGCTTCTGACTCATATTTTGTTCAAAGTTTACAATAAATGTGGCCTCTAGATCTTTTACATAATTATAAAAGGAATCTTAAGGTACTTTAAACCTTTGATAGAAAGAACAACAAACATTTCAAGTGAAATATATGCGTACGAACGCGCCACGCGGCTGTCGACAGTCAACTGAGAAATGGACCAGTTACGGTCCGGCGGCCGGTAGGCAATTATCGCGCGCAAGTACATGGAGTGAGAGATGGTTCTGTGTCCATAGAGTAAGAAATTCTTACTCTATGGACACAAAACAAGCTTAGATTCATTACATAATATTTACGTTCTAGTGGCCCTGACAATTGCGTGCCCCAGCCCGGGGGCAAAACTACAAAGTAGACTGAAGCGATATTTAATAAGTACCTATCAAACTTAGCAAACCAGCCCCCACAAGCAGCACCTGTTCACAAGTTCACAAGTATGACGCGTTTGCATCGCGCGAATTTAAAATACGCGCGTAAATCGCGTGCACTTCCCCCATACTTTGACTACATAATAATACGCGCGAGAGAATCGCGGCGAAATCGCCCCTTCTGCAGGGCTATTTTAAAACGTCGGAATCGATATCGGAAACGGTTTCAAAAAATTATGAGGCGAATTTTAGCGATTGCTATTATTATTTAATTTCCGAAAACTTTTCAATGAATCGAATTGATATTTCGGTAAAGAAACATCGAAAATATTCGAATTCGGAAATTAAAAAAGCAGTTCCGCAATATCGCCTCGGTAGTTTTTGATTCCGTTTCCGATATCGAATCCGAGCGTTTTAAAATTGCTGAGGGTTTTAGAATGGTTTTAGACCAGTAAACCAGTGTTGCAAACACTAAAATTCTAAGATCTTAAAATATTTATTTACCCATAGACTTAGGGTCAGCTCACACCAAGACGTGAGCCACGAGCTTGGCCACTAGACGTAGCGTGCACTTTTTAAAACAGCAGCAACAATAAATAATCTGTGCGTCGTGACGTAGAAATAAGAACATAGAACAATAGAATATAGAGCTTTAAGTAATAAACAAAAAGTTACACATTTCAGGGAGAAAATTCGATTCGCATCGCGGCGGCGAGAGTCACTTGTGTAATAAATAAAGTTCTATATTCTATTGCTATCTAAGCTTACCGCGTCGCGTCGCGTCTCGGTGTGAACTAACCCTTAGGATTTCGCTACGCTAAGGATTTATCATTCTAAGCTTAGCCCGGATAATGCAAAAACAAAATGCAGTTTATAAATATTAGTTACAAATTGTATACCATTAGGCCGGCCGCATACTATAAGAAATTTTCTGTCAGAAAATTTCGGACGCCCGCCGGAAGGCACTTTCCTCATACATTTTGTTCTAGACCCCGCATCCTATCCGAAAATTCTGACGTGTCTGACGGCCAAAAATGTATGAGCGAGCCGAAATTTTCTGACAGAAAATTTCTTATAGTATGCGGCCGGTCTTATACTTAAAGTAGGAAACTTACGATTTACCTACGTATTGTACTGGTACAATACCGGTTAAAGCCAGCGCGGGGCCTTGTAGCCTGTAGTGGTAGTAAAGGACTCTTGTTTCAGGCACGCCGCCGCCGCGCCGCTGCCGCCGGCTCGTAGCTCCAAACATATGGTAGAGGTGGTAGGTAATTCGTGTCAAAAAACTTTGAGCACAAAAAATAGGGACAGTTAATAACTTTAAAATAAATAATGACCACAAAACGACTGTGCCAGCAATAGGTACGATTCGAGCACACTTGATTTACACTTTTGTATTTTTTTTTCTTTTGGTCGCGCGTGTCTTTTGCGCACGATAAAAATGAGAAGAATATATGTAACTAGCAGCGAAACCCGGCGTTGCTCGGGTTAAAATACATCGCATGTTTAATGGTATAAAAATATATAAGGATACATTTTTTAACATATTATAGATTTCTATTTTCGATATTGAGAGACTTTCCAGAACATTCAAATAGTTTGTTATTTTTTTTACTCGACTACAATCACAATTGAACTGACGAAAAGTCACTGAATTTCGATTTATATACCGACATTTCCAGTACCAGATCACTCTAGAATATTTAGATGTACATCACTTCGATTTGGTTTTTATAGATCAATAATAACACTCGTACACATTTTGGAACTTTCCAGACCAAACCAAAAATTCTCGATCATAATAAATTGCACTCATTTATGAACTTCCCAGATAATTCGGAAAATTTCTAGAACGTTCTCGAATATTCTAACAGTTTTGGGACATTTTGGAACTTTCTAGATGAAGCCAGAAATTTGTAGAACTTTCTCAAACTTTCTATATCGATTATAATAGTTTGCATTCATTCTAGAATCATTTTTTCTAGTACATTCCAGATATTTGTTGAACTTTCTAGAACACTCCAGATAAATTATA
The DNA here is from genome assembly GCA_951394255.1 of Polyploca ridens. NCBI lineage: Eukaryota > Metazoa > Arthropoda > Insecta > Lepidoptera > Drepanidae > Polyploca > Polyploca ridens. The sequence goes on along the minus strand of OX596245.1, from coordinate 9,940,493 downwards.
AACGTTTTACTCATTTTGGAACTTTCTAGATCATTCAAGAAATTTCTCGAACATTCTAAATCGATCATAATCAATTGCACTAATTTTGTAACTTTCCAGATCATTCGGAAAAATTCTAGAACGTTCTTGAACATTCTAACTCGATAATAACAGTTTTGGACATTTTTGAACTTTCTAGATGAAGTCAGATCAATTATAACCGTTTTACTCATTTTGGAACTTTCTAGATCATTCAAGAAATTTCTCGAACATTCTAAATCGATCATAATCAATTGCACTCATTTTGGAACTTTCCAGATCATTCGGAAAATTTCTAGAATATTCTCGATCATTCTAAATCGATCATAATAAATTGCACTCATTTTGGAACTTTCCAGATCATTCTGGAAATTTCTAGAACGTTCTCGAACATTCTAACTCGATAATAACAGTTTTGGACATTTTGGAACTTTCTAGATGAAGCCAGAAATTTGTAGCACTTTCTATGCTATATCGATTATAATAGTTTGCATTCACTCTAGAATTTTCTAGATCATTCCAGATATTTGTTGAACTTTCTAGAACACTCCAGATCGATTATAACCGTTTTACACATTTTGGAACTTTCCATTCCAGAAATTTTGAGATCTTTTCATTTGAGATCTTTTCTGCGTTAGAAAAGGACAGCAATATATGTTTTAACATTTTCGCCACCCACAACCACCCCCTTCCACCCACCGCGACCAAACTCCCTTACTACCACCTGGAGACCAAGGGGTATTTACCACCCCAACGGGAAGTTGATTGGGGTTGGTGGTGATTGAGAAAACTGCGTATTTACGTACCCACAAAAGCATTTTATATATATTATTAGATATTAGATTTTACATTTTCACTTGTAATTGGATAATATTTCTCAAACCGTTTTTCCTAGAAAAAAGATTTCCATTTGGATTTGAATATAATAAAGGATCTAATAAAGGATTTCCTTGTAGCGTGTATTGCACTGCGTCTTGGTGGATTTTATTCCACAAACTCTTAAATTGCATTTTTGTATCAATGCACACTATTGAAAATTAACTGGCAATACTAAATATTTTTGTACAATGGCGATACTTTTATGTTATTGTAGAGGGCGTTATAGTTGACTAATGTCAAAAAAAAATATTCGTTCTTCTTCCAGCGTAGGTACGTAATTCATTAAAAAACATCACACTTAATGTTTTAGGTGAGTAATTTTATATTCAATAAGTACAGAATATGGTATTATTATCAAACAATAAGGAACTACATATATAACGATATTATATACCAAGAATGATAAAGCGCTAGATTATGATAAAATGTAGCATGTACCTACCTAGGTAATACAAAAATACCTATTATTATAGTAGTTAACCTTGTATTTTGATACCTACATATTTATAGTTGCACAGCAAGGCGTAGTACTAACTTATATTTCTAAATAGTCTACCTTTTTATTACCTACTCTATACCTTGTTTCAATGACATCTTACCATGGTCCATTTGAATCCTAATTAATTTTATGTACCTACCAATACACAATAAGTATGACATTGGTAATTTCAGCTTATTCATGAAAGTGGTATTAATACAAATAGTAGGTAGGGACAAACTTTTGTTGTAAGTCAATTAAATAGTCCTGCAAGTCTGCATTTTTTGACCCAGGAAAATATTTTCTACATACCTATAGCGCTCAAGTTCTTTTAAGGTAAAAGTTTGACTGAGTTTATTCATCAATATAATATATTTTTTTCAGGTCCTGACTTTGCTTTAGAAAATGGATACAGAACACAGTAATGAAAGGCTCAGCATAAAAAACTTGCTTTTTACAAAAGCCATACCCAACTATGTCATCCCAGTACCCATAAATAATCGCAAAGTTTACTCGTGCACAGACTGTGGTGATAGGTAAGAGGTTGACTATTTTTATAATGTGGTTGAATTTTTTTTTACAAAGCATGTATCTAGATATTATTAACTGAAAGAAAGGTTCTACATATCCAGTAACTAGAAATGTCTAAAATGCCCTCAATAAGTTCATACCTCTATTTCTCTATTCATCAGTTTATTTTTCGTCTCATCTGTCAAAGTATTAAATGAGTATGGCCATTTATTATTATCTCTTGAGGAATACCATATATGGGGCAAATTCGACACTTTTAAGTTCTTGAAAGCATTGGCCACCTCAACTCGATCCTCAAAACCACCTATTCAGAACATAAGTTTACTACAAAAAATCAGCCAATTAATCTGATTTTTTTTACATAGGTAGATTTCGATTATTTTTTATTGAAGTCCGTTTTAGCATCTACGTTTTATTAAGGGTGCGTATAAAGCAAAATAACAATCTTAGAATTGAAATTTACCCAAGTAAATAGTATTTAAATGAAAAAATATTTTTATATAGGTATTTTCATTATATACGCGAGGGTTCTACCTGAGCAAAAACATAATGGAATGAAATTTCCTCGATAGAAAAAAATCACAAAGCTACCTCTAATAATAATGAATTTTCGGTTTTATTCGTTCATGGTGTATCTAATTAAGACAAAAATTCGATAAATAATATCGATAACATATGACCTAGGGCTGCTACTAACGATTTTTTAAGAAGCGCTTCGTTCATTTTTGTTTCGCGAAACACGCTATCTCCATCTCATCTCCACGCGAAGATTAGACATAAGTTTGTTTCATCTGACATTGCCATATTTTTCTGGCTTGGTACGCACTCTTAAGGTTAAAACTTGTTTGTGTCGAGAACCAAACCTAATCATTATCTATCTTTTTATTATGTGACTTACAGTTATTGTAATTAAGGTATTTCAAAACCTCTAACCTCACTTGAGAGCGGCGATCTTACCCCATTTTCTTATAAATGAAGCAGTTGAAGTTGGGACGAGACCCAATTCAGGTGTCCACATTTCTCTTGGCTGTATTTTTTTATTATTTTTTTGTGATTAACCATTATTATGATTAATTGAATTTTATTTACCTATACGTCGATGCTTGGAGGCCAAATTGGCAAACAATGCCGACACGTATCGCCTCGAGACGTAGAGCGATGCCGCGGGACGTACGCTAATTCTCTCATTGAAAATAATACCATTTTGTGTAGTAAATAAAGTTCTATTTGTATCGCTATCTTAAAACGTGCGCGCCGCGTCGCGTTCGGTGTGAACTGACCCTTATTATGATTAAGTAAGAAGAAGCAATAACATTTTGCAATAGGTCTTGCTACATGGAAGAGGCACTCTAAATATGGAATATTTTGGATTATTAACTAAATTGCTAAACCATAATTTTAAGCATTCTTCGTTACAATTTAATGAAATACTTAACTTCTTTCTTTATTATCTTTTAGCTTTTAAATTCACCTATATAAAGAATTCGTTTTTAAAGTTACATAGTATGACGATCTAGCCCTTAACGGCCAAGCCACATATTTTGACTAAGGTGTAGAGTTTGTGAAGGTAGGGCTTGTAGAGTTTGGGCGTGTAGAGTTATAAGCTTGGCTCTACATGAGATCTGATAACTTTTTGACAGTGCGAGCCATATGGTCTCGTCTGGGCAACATTTTACATGAAAATGTTTTTGGTGGGATATCCTTTTTCGAGGAAACATTTGAAAAAGCTTAAAGTAAAGATTACTTTAAGCTTTTTCAAATGTTTCCTCGATATGCTAATTTTTTGTTTTGCATCCAATCTCTCGAAATTAATCTACAATTAGTTACTATCACTACCTATGCCTCAAGTTTCTATGTTGCTTGGCCTTCGAGTAACCCCTCTGTGACAGACGGACGGACGGACACTAGAGTGATCTTATTATTATAAGGGTTCCGTGTTTTCCTTTTAAGTTCAGTAAGGTCCGAAACTCAAAAAAATTCAAAATGTAGCCTGATAATAGGTACACCACGCTCCAAACTAAAATCTTAGAATCCCTTTAAACAATAGACAAAGTAGATATATTTCGCAAATATGCTAATAAAGCTCTAGTTACAATGCTAGAAATTACATCATGGAAATTCCGAAAAACAGTCCGCTCAACTGGTGACCTTTTAGGGTCAGTTCACACCGAGACGAGACGCGACGCGGTACAAATTTCACTGAAAGAATTAGAGTACGTTCCGCCGCGTCGCGCTGAACCTCGAGGCATCGCGATGCATTTCGCGGCGCCACGAGACACGTCTTTGTGAAACAATTAGCCTCTTCATGCATCGTCGCGTCGCGTCTCGTCTCGTCTCGGTGTGAACTGACCCTTAGTATACCTTTCCAACGCACCGTTGGTCACTCGCCATTGAGAGTAGCTGCTGTTCTAATACGATACGATAGATATGTTGTCTTTTGGAGGAAAGTTGCCAACAATTTGTACTTACCTGCAATCGAGAGTAGGTACACTAACTAGTGTCTCCGACCGAATGGGGTCGTAAAACTTAGTATATTTCAATCCTACTAAGACACAAGCCTGCGCGTTCATCGCTAGGAAAACCCGATTTGCTAAGTCTCCGTTATTCCACAAGATCCACAACACGTCCCTCAATATCATGAAAAAAATCGGGATCATTGGCGTCGAATTTCTATCAACGTTCAGTTCTGTAGTCACTTGGAAGACATGGATTTAAGCTGGCATCCATTCGGTGTGTTCAATAGGTCGAAGCAGTAGGTACTTCACATCGGGCACGCCACTATTAGAATTCTCGAAGATTCCGAGCTCACAAGCGGTTTAGAGCCCATTAAGTTGTCTGAGAAATCAATGTCTTCTTTTGTGTTCTACAGCTTGTACCTACTACGAACAGTGTTTTGAGCAATTGTTTAACTTGATGCCTAAAGCTACCTTCAACTATCGTAACTCTCGCCATCAACTGGGAGCCCATAAGCAAATAATCTCTCTTTAATAATATATTTCCATATTTTCTTTATTTTCAGATTTCTGTTTCAATCAAGCTATGATAGTCATGTAAACCGCAAATCTGTCAAAATAAACTACATGTGTCGACATTGCAGTCAACAAAAAGTATTCTACAATAGATGTAATTTACTGCTTCATATAAGATCCCATGCTTTTAAAACTGCGACTATTAATGTGTATGACCTACAAGTTGAACCAATACCATTACACGTCTTCACATCCAACAAAATACCAGCAGTCAATAGTGCCTCGAGCAGTTCTTCAAAAGCTGCACAGCAATCAGACCCACAAAAAAATGCAAACATATGCTTTGAATGTAAAGTCACCATTGCATCATCTTCTGGCCCGGCATATAAAGACAGAGGAAGTCACTTTATGGAATATACCAATGAAGTTTATTCATGTCCTATATGCTTATTTGCATTACCAACAGTTTGTGGTCTTAAAGCCCACTTACGACTTCATTTCAAAGATCCACCATATTTTTGCCCTGAATGTGGTATACACTTACCGAATAAAACTATTCATTACCCATACAGCCATCACTGTGAGGGTTTTAAAATGATGAGAGCTACTGCTAGATTAAAATGTCCTATTGCAGAGTGTCGTCTTTTTCATCCTAATGATTACAAAGAGCACATGAAACAAAACCATCTTAAAAAAGTTTACAAGTGCCCATTTTGTGTTGTTGCTTGTTTCAATGAGCCAACTATGCAAAAACATTTAAAGAATCATAACACTGACTCTAAAGGATTAATATTTTATCAATGTGAACTATGCCCAGGTAGATTAGTGCTCCAAAGTCACATCGAAAACCATTTGAGAACACATGCTAACCAACTCCCTGTGTTCCCATGTTGGACATGTGGATCTCTTTTCAAGACTGTTAAAGGATTAATCAGCCATCATATTAAGAAACATGGACCAAGTTATGAAATGAAAAATATTCTCGGATCTATCATAAACGTAACTGATATAATAGATGAAAATCATCATAAAGTGTCAGATAAAACTAAAACAATATATAGGGTGGTAAAGAGATGTGATCAATGTAAAAGAAGCTTTACATACAATTGCAAGTATGATGAGATACATATTTTACCAAACGAATGTCCCTACAAATGTTCCTCCAATCTGCAGGCAGATGTGGCTCAAGAGAATCCAGAAACAGAAACAAATTCGGAAATAACATGTCATTTGTGCAAAGTTAAAGTATCTGAAAACTGGAATGAAATAAAAAAACATTATGCAACATACCATAAATCTTTTAAATGTTTGGATGGCGAGGTAGTATTATCAAAGATCGATCTGGTGAAACATAAATTACAAACCAAAAAAATTAATACGAGGCGTACGAATAGAGGCACAATAAAGAAAAAGACAAGGGGTAGAAGACGCCGTCAAAGTAAACTCTTTACACCTATTCGTCATATGAACTTAGTGACTACTGCGGCAACTCCATCTGATATCGCAAGTGATCAATATGTTTGTAATAAGTGCAATCAAGAATATGAAAGTAAACCATTGCTAGAAATTCACTTAGCAAGCCACAGGGACCCATTTATGGCTTATCAATGTATGGAATGTGGGCAAAGCTTCGTTGTAAAGCCATCCTTTTCAAAACATCTCCTACTGGTACATGAAATAACTGATGTGGAGAGCTACATCAACACTAAAGAATGCTTCAATGAGAATGCTCTAGATAAAAAAATATTTGAAAATGTAAATGATGGACCCCTCAAGGAAAATCAATGCAGAATATGCAGGGAGCAATTCGAAAATTCAGAAGATTTGGAAAAACACTTTAGAGTACATGGTATGGCATTTTTGATGAAAAGTACAACAAATAAATTAAATTCGCCGTAAGATGTTACGTAATCAGACTATTCACACAACTAGGACATAGGCGTCTCAACCTTGTGAAAGAGGGAGATGACTGAAATTGTAGATATAATAAAATTATAAGTTTAAGTGAGATACTGTTTCAATAAGATTTAGAAATAAATAAATAAATATCCTGGGACATTACTCACACACGTTTATTTAATCCCAAACTAAGCTGAGCTTCTACATATTATAATACTTTTTGTTTGTAAATACATACATAATTACACCCAGACTCAGGACAAACAGACATGTTCATGCACACATGCATGTCCTGTGGGGGAATCGAGCCCACGACATGCGGCGCGATAGGTGGCATCTTAACCAACCATCTTAAAACTGAGGCAAAAGCCTGAAGTAGAAGCTACAACTTTCTCGCGCGAAGATTCGCAATATTTCAGTGATATAGGAAACGTTTATTTAAATACCTACCCACTTTTGATATATGCGCCGGTCGGTAGTGCTAGTCCATAAATCTATAGTCCGTGCCGGTAATTTTTAAGGGACCCTATACTCGATATCTGATGAAGACATTTCACAGCAAAATACCCAAAGAAAATTCAGAATATGTCAGCGACTGTTAGAGGGCGCTCTATAGGAAAGTTAGTGTCTAAAATGTGTGGACCGAATTCCATCCTTATTTGAAAACAAAATCCACTGGTCGAATTTGTTCCTCATATTTTGCATAGGTACTCAACTACTTACAGTGCCTGCACTTAAATCATAAGTTAAAAAAAAAGTAATGTACCTCAATGATATTACGAGTCGTATAATAAAAATATCATTGAATGTACCTAGTTATTCTTATATTTTAAAATAAACCAAAAATCGTTAAATGTAATTTTTCTCCATTTCCCGCTCGTATTTTCCACTCTGTGTACCGACTGATACGATTTTAATTTTGTTTTTAATATAATATTAGGCTATAGGCAAAATAGTAACTATTATTTATAGCTATGGAACCAATAGAAATAGAACCCATTAATGTGCATCTTCAATGTGCTGATGATAGGTTTATTTTTATGTTTGACATTGTATTTTAGATATTATGTAGTCATACCTAATATATAAGCCATGTTTTGATAAAATAAAATACTTCTTAATCATAACAGTCAGTCTTATTATTTGTCTTAATTTTAAGTATAGTCTGCAAAATCATTTTCAAATATTGTACACACGGCTACAGATCAAGCTATACAGTTCCAATATAAGCTGAGCCCTCATTGTAAGGAAATCCTATACAATGCGAGATCAGCTTATACTGGAAATGTATAGCTTGATGTGTTGCCGTGTGTACAACAATAAACTTAGAATTTCATATAAGATTCTAAAAATTACTTTAAATGCCTCACGTTATTGCCTTGTGCACTCCAAGAATATTCTGTATTGTTTTTTGCACAAATACTGCTATCATTATTTTATTAATAGGTAACAACAAATAAATTTTACCCAACAATTCAACAAAAAAGCACATAAATCCTAAGGGTTTTGTAACAATTGCGTTTGGAGGTTCATCATTAAAAAAATCTGCTGAGAATTTGCTGCTACTAATCAAACGTGGACAAACTTATTTTTGTAACTATCCTTAAGTATGTATACTCATTTTAGAAATGCAACATTTTATGATTATTTGTATTGAAGTCCTCTATTGAGATAATAGACTAGTTTCCTGAAAAAAACTATTTAGTCCGTCATTAATATTATCAAAAAATATGGTAAAAAGTTCGAAAAAGACTGCGACGACGGAACTTCATCAAACCATATCGTCATAATTTTTGATTAATTGACAACAAAAAAAATGTGTAATGTTTTTTGATAATCTAACTGAGACGGACTAATTAGAATTAAGTCAATTAAGTATTATTATTTTTTACCCAGGAAACATCACTATTGAGTTAGATTTAGTGATTGGCTACAATTTCATGAAATTTTAAAATGGCAGTAAGCCAAAATGATGGCTTTAATACATAGACTACGTCGGAAATATTCTCGCTAATAAAAAATCTGTCTCATAAAGTCGGCCACCTCTCGCACACATATTAGTTGGCTATTCCGCGGGAAACGAGACTCTGTCGCCATTTACACAAGCCGTTTACCCGTGCTCAACTAATGTATGAATGTGTGTGTGCCGGCTTGTATGTACGTACAGCGTGGTGGCCGACTTGAGCGATACAGTTTTTTGTTGTCGATAATATATCCGTTTTTTTTAACATCCTTGCTTTAATATTTTATAAAACCTACAGTATGAGGCACGAGTGGTGAGCACAGATAGGCAGTAGTGGGGGCAAGCTCGCGCATGTACACTTTTGACCAAATCACAGTAGCCAGAAGACACGCGAGAATCCAATAGACGACGAGCATTGACTCACGAACCAATCGTGTGCAGCTCGGCGCTCCCCCCTTCATTCCGCCAAACAGACCGAAAAATTAACTACTGCATAGCTGTCAATCTGTGCTCACCACTCGTGCCCCTTACAATACCTATCTACGTAATAAGATTTTTTTCTAAGAGTTTGAAGATTTTGCCATACTTTTCGGCCAGCATTTTGTTTTTTTTTCTAAGTGGTGGCGATCGATAAACCCTATATACATCGATTGGGAATACTCATACTCAAAAAAAATATCAGGGTTTCTATGTCCTTAAATGTCATATTATAGTTATTTGCAAAAAAAGGATCTATAATATTTTGACAACTTCAATAGCCATAAAATAATACTAATATAAATAAATGTATGTACGAAACCTAGAATGGCTAGATTGATTTATTATACTGTAACATTTGAAGTCATAAAACCACCTTCATTCTTTAATAAATCCTAACTAATACTATAAATACAAAAGTGAGTTTGTTTTTTATGCCTTCACACCTCAACTACTCAACGGATCATCATAAAAATTGGCATGCAGTTAGCCTTGAGATAAGTCTATGGTATGGAGAATTTCATAGGCTAGTTTAAATATATTTATTTATTAGGTACAAGTGTAATATAATGAAATTCGGAAGAGCGGTCTCCCCAAATACAGGCTTTGTAAACTTAAAATGTAACGGCTGGGCAGACCCCTATTTTCGACCTTGAATTAAACCTATAAATAATGAGGGTAGAGTAGAGTGACACATTGGTAATGATTTTAATTCAATAACCTGGAATCAACAATTTGTTATGAATTTTTGAGTAATTTATTTTGATAGAGAGTATACCTGATCTCCTATATACAATTGTACTCTGTGCGTGATGTAGTCTTCACCCCTTTTGGATAGATCATAAAGCGTATCTTTGTAATGTTTCAAAATAACTCTGTAACGTGACGTTTTAGGGCACACCACACACACCCTAGTATTTTTTTGCTTGTATGAGTATCCCCAATCAAAGTACATGGTTTATTGTGCTCCACCATTTAAAAAAATATTGCGCCTGAGGTTTATGCCAATTTTCACACCCTTTAAGTCCATTGAAATAAATACTTCTATGAGTTAATTCAAATATAAAGGATGATAAGCAGAACTACCTTTTAATATTGTTCTGCATGTAGGACACTTTTTGTCAATTTTTATTGTTTGTTTCAGGCACTTGATGCAAAATACATGTCCACATTTAGTTGATGCCAATGGATTGTTACCTAATTCATCCAAACAAATAGGACAGTCTCCAAATTTACTAGTAGATAGCTTGCTTTTTTCATTTTCTGGATTCTGTGGAGTCAGTTTCTGAAATTATACAATAGATAGGGATTTATTTGATAGGTAAACAAGGTGTAAAAAGGGCAAGAAAGGGATTTCCCCGAAATTCGAAAAAGGTTTATACATAGGTAGGTAAGCTTGTCGAAAACAATGACAGAGGTAAATAAGTAATGAAGTAAGTACCTACCCTCAAAGTAGGGTATTAGAAAATGTTAAATCAACCCCACCGTTTTACTCAGATACCCAACTTTACCTAAGGGATGTTTTCCTTGGATAAAAAGCAGCATGATTGAGTCAGAAACATCTACACTTTCACAATAAAATTAAACTTACTTTCTTTTTCAATGATTTCTTACGATGAACTCGTTTCTGCTTTGTGATCAATAAGACATTACTATTGATTTCTGAATTCTCTCGATTTTCAATGCTGCTGTCAACTAGAATATATTAAAATATAAATAAAACTATATTTTTATTACAGTAGGTACAAAACGTTTATGTAGGTACTGGCTGAATAATAGTAGGAATAATGATTCGGTAAGTAGGTACTTACTGTAGAAACTTTCATCCGTGTCTAGATTAATTATTGCATTCGATAAAGCACAGTGGTCAGCCAGTATTAAAGAATCGGTAAGGTCAATAACTGATGTATCAGTAACTGAGTAATTGTTCGACATTTTTGTAAAAAAATATCACGTAAATAGTCTGGCAAATGGATCAGATAAATAAGATAGTACTACACAACAACTGACTGAATGATCTCTTTAACGAAAGAAGAGATAATACCAAAATAGTTTAAAATTAAAATAATACGTTTTTAATCATTCGTCGTCTCGTCCCTCGTCAATGATACTTGTAATATTACTTTGGGTACATTCCGAAATGGATAATATCGATCACAGCGATCACAGCAATAATTTGCGTACCGAATTAGATATCACGCTTATGACAGCTGAGAACTATCAACAATTCGGAACGCCCGTTATCGCGCTCACAGTATTCAAAACATAACATTTGAGAATTTAATTTAAATCTGAATTATTAATGCGCTAGGACTTCTTATATCTTTTATAAGTTGACTAGCAAAAAGGAATATCTGCTTTTTTTATTATTTTTCTCTCATAAAATCATAAAAAGTATCTTTGCCAAATAGAAAACCAACAATCTTATTAGATTTTTGTTGTCACTTTTGACAGCGCTCACGGTGATATCAGTTTAGGGCATGGTCGGTGTGAGCGCAAGATGGCGCATGTCGTGACGTCATCTATGACGTTTCACGGGACATCGTTAACTGTCATTATTCAATTCGGTACGGGTTTAAGCACGCTCAAATCGATTACAGCGATTACAGCGGTAATTCGGAATGCAGCCTTTATAACTTAGATTAAGGATTAGCTTTATAATTTGTGGTCAATGATTCGTTCGTTCATAAGTCTGCGTTCGTTCGTCTGTCAATGTTTTTGAAATCCAGTGTTGCCAGATGAGAAAATTTAAAATGCGTAAAGCACTTATTACACCTTCCTATTTTTAGGATCCTAACTAGGAAATAGGAACGTGTAATCGCAGAAAGAACGGTTAGTGTCCTAAGTAGTGAGATAGGAAGGCTCTGCTCCCAACCGCTCTGCTTCCTTAAACAGGAAAGTGTAATCGCGTCGCTCCGATTTAGGACGTTTAGGGATGTAACATTGTTCTTCAAAACATCGATGTTTTGAAATAATTATATAAGGCCCTTCTAAAGTCTTGGCGTATATTTTGAGGGATGAATGTATAGGTCATTCTTCTTCTTCTTCTTCCTACCCATGGTCCCGTTCTTTGGGGTCGGGTCTCCTCACATTCCTGCGCCAAGTCAGACGATCTTGGGTTGTCGGTTCGGGCAATTGGGCTTTCTTGAGGTCTCGTTCTATGTTAGACCACCAGGTCAATGGCGGGCGGCCTCTACCTCTCTTTTGTTCCGGTAGGTTTAATGCGATTTGTACCACATGGTCTTCGCTGCGTCAATAAAAAACAATAATAGAAAAATAATCCGTACATTGAAAATACTACACTGGCCCTGATTCTGTTGTTCACAACTAAACTAATTTTAATGTTACTATGTCTCTTTCTAACAAAGAACATAACAAAAGGATGTAAGAAATTTAGTCCTGTCAAATTAGTCCAATGCTTGTTTTCAATATAAATTTAGTCGCCATCTATCGCGGTCACACCTAAATACATGCAAAATAAGACGGCAAAGATTAATTTGACAACTTAAAATATGTTCTATCCTTTTTCAATCATGTTCGTAAGAAAGAGATGAGATGTGACTAAAATTAGTTTAGTGCGATTTACAACAGAATCGGCACCATTATTTATAAATTAACACTTGGTACTTACTTACATAAAGTTCAATTATGTTTTTTATTTTTAACATAAAGGGGCTCATTTGTATTCATTAAAATTTTAACTTGTGTGATCGGTTTGAGAGAATAAAAAACTTAAAACATCGGAAGATCATCGATGTAAGTATCATTATATTTTTTTAAATCAACCTTGGTTACATCCCTACGAGTCGTCCGTCCCGCTTTACTATACTCTTTGCCGCGTCCTATTTAGAAAGCAAGATAGTGTAGTGTAATAAGTAGCTTCCTGCATCCTAGTTAGAACCATCCTAGTTAGGATCCTAAAAATAGGACGGTGTAATTGTTACTTAAGGGAGATCGCCGCACAAACGGATACCATGGGTCCAGGACATGATTCTGGACCCCCCATGTTAGAATTTTTCGTCGGTTTTTCCCAAATTTAAAAAAAAAAATGAGTTTTTTTTACTTTAGACTATTCATAATCGTTATTCTTACCTAACCCAAAGAGATTTAAAATAAATAAGTTATTAATTCATTACTTTCACTAAAAGTAGCAATGTAAATAAAACTAGAAACGGTGTCTTCTCAGCTGTTTATAAAAGTCAGCGACATACTACGTAGGCACAACGTTATCGCGCGTTTAAATCGCGGTGTTCACAATACATTGCGCGCTCGAAAATGACAATTTCTATAACCGATTATTAGCGAGGTGAATGACTTTCACAATTTGATTAGTGGCATTGAGGTGTAGCCTTTTCGCGAAGTTTGCGTTACCATGCGAAATACACCCTGTATACTTGAAAACTGTTGACCGGGTAACCATACGTACGATACGCGTAGCATGTCCACCGTTGTAACAAACCAATAATGTTAATCGGAAATAAATAAAAAAAAACTGTGTCGCACAAGTCGGCCATCACGCTCTGTACGTCAAACCGGCACGCACAAATTCACACATAAGTCGAGCGCGGGTTAACGGCTCTGTGTAAACCTTAGATTAAGGATTAGGTAGATATGTCACTAAAATAATAATAATTACGAAAGCGAGATACGTATATGGCAAAGCGTGTATGTGTGAGCAGGACTAAGCATATTTTTTTGTCCCTATCTCGCGTATAGGTTTCTATTCTTGACATCAGTGTCAAAATCGGTGTCGTTGAACTCGTTGATGGCAAGCAAATTTCTGGTTCCAAAAGATATTTTGTTGATGAGAGGTTTGAAACCCTAATTGAATGTTATTTGTGACTTTTTATATACTCAAACATATTGTTTAGTGTGCAGTGATGGTGAATTGTTGTGTAATTGGCTGTAAAAGCCGTAGTGAAAGAAATTAACCAAACATAACCTTTCATCGGTAAGTATATTTTTTTTTAACTGATATAGTAAGGAAATCAAAGGATTACTATACTCAAGTGTATTTTTTGTCAATATCATGCAAATTTAATAGATAATTTCGCCGAAATACGATGATCAACCAAATTTGTTTTTAGTGCTAACCGACCAAAGTGTGAGGCTTATTATTGTGGGGTGGTTAACTATGGTACTACGTGTCATTCGTAAATAGTCGGATTATAAGTTGATGGGGATACCAGCATTTTATGAATTTTACCACTTTATTAATTTTAGAATTTTAAATAGCGTATTTTATTTTTTGTAGTTTTCATAAAGAACCATTTAATGTTATATTTATAGGTAAGTTTGATACATAAAAAGTAATTGTTTTGAATTCGTCTGACGCGGATACAAATAACGACGATATATGTCATGTATTATGAAATCAAACATAGGTATTTTCTCTTTCAGATCCGCAAGGCTCAACCATTCAATTTTCACATTAAGAGTTACTCTCTAAATGTGAAAATTTGCAAGTTTATATCGAAACAAAGGATAATTAGGTATTTAATTGTGTCTTCAGAATACATCACCTATCAGTACAGTATATACAATCAATAACTGAGGAGGTTGCGGTCAAAACGGGATAAGTCACAACTGATACAAAAAAAAAACTTCTAGCCTGTACGCAACTATTTATTTTGTATAATTATGTCTAGGGTCTTAATTAAACTATACTTTATCAATCCCGTGTTTTATTATGACTTCTATAAAGTCATAACAAATATCACCTGCCACACCATTGATAAATTACGACTCGTAGTAAAACCTAAATACCCAATACCAGTTTACCCACATAATGGGGTAAAAGTCTAAGTATGGCAGTATTAATTGTACGTAGCTCTATTATATGTAAATATGTCGAACTATCGCTATCTTCTTCGCCATTCGCTGACTGCAAATCTACCTAATCCTTAATCTAAGGTGTAAACGGAGATAGAGTCTCCCCTCCCGGCTATTAGTTGGCTATTCCCGCGGAATAGCCAACTAATATGTGCGTGAGAGGTGGCCGACTTTATGAGTCACTGTTGTTAGGTACGGAGACTGACTGAGGACTAGGTATTATGTGAAAGTGATGTATATGACTGGAAATTATAATATAACTCGAAACTGGCAGAAATAAGTCGTAATTAGGATTTGGTTGCCAAACAACTAAGAAGAAGACTTTTTGGCGGAAACTTGCAGAGTGACGTTGCTTTCTCATTTTTATTTTCATAAATTCGTGTATTATGAGTTTTATTGCATATAATCGGTGGTATTTTATCCAATACAGATCAATACATGTGCACCAGTGAAGTGAAATGAAATGAATTATGTGTATCGTGACCAAGAATCTTATTGATCGTGACTTTTCAAGTTGTCTCAAGAAGTCCGTGAAATTTTTTAGTACAATGACCACCATTGTACTAAAACATGACTATTATGTATGGACGGAAAAATAACGGATGAGACATGGCTTCGGCCCTATAAAATATCAAATCAGACTTGGCTTTGACCTTCATTGGAAGGAATAAAACAGACATGGCTTGTAGCCTTTTGAATTGAATAAATCAGACCTGGATTAGACCTTTTTTAGAAAAACAGACGGCGTTCGCCTTTTGAATTTGAAGATATTATGAACAAATGAAATTAAGACTAGGCTGTATGGCTCAAACCTTTGCCTGCCTTTTGGCGAATATTATAAACAACAACAACTAAGAAGAAGACTTTTTGGCGGGAACTTGCAGAGTGACGTTGCGTTTTGATTTTTATTTTCATAAATTCGTGTATTATGAGTTTTATTGCATATAATCGGTGGTATTTTATCCAATAAAGATCAATACATGTGCACCAGTGAAGTGAAATGAAATGAATTATGTGTATCGTGGCTTTTCAAGTTGTCTCAAGAAGTCCGTGAAAAGTGTTAGTACAATGACCACCATTGTACTAAAACATAACTATTATGGACGGTGACTGACTGAGGACTATGTGAAAGTGATTCATTTTGACTAGAACTTATAATATTACTTGAAATTGGCAAAATACACAAGCCGTGTGACGCCATTGAAGAAAAAAAAAAAACTAAGAAGAAATGACTAGAGATGTCGGAAGTGAAATAAAATATCGATATATCGATGAATCGATATTTATTAAAATATCAATAGTGACGTCGATCTCTCGAGGAAGAAAATATCGATACATCGGTCATTTTCAAAAGATTTTGCGTTTCGTCTCGTAAATAATTCACGAGATTGAGGTTATTTAGATACCGTCATCACTCGCGAACACAGTATATAACAAAAGAACTCACGAGTGAAAGTGACGTGACGGTTGGTGAAGACGGACGGCCGCACACTCGATATATCGATACTTTTTCACAAGCCTAGAAACGACCATCTGTTTGATTGACCGACCAAGGATTGAAAGAAAATAAATAAATCAGACAGAGAATTGATGTAAATTACTAGGATATTTTGAAGATCGTTATAAAAGTATTGTATGCAGTTAATTTACTATACTCTTTGATTGTATGTCACAATATTTATCTAAATAGTTGGAAGTTTTTTTATTGTAGGCACATAACATACTTGTAATATGCTGATAAAATCCTGCTTATTGCCTATGTTGTGATCCTTTATAAATATTTAGATTCCAGCATGCTTCTCGGAGTGAATATATCGAATGCTTTACAGCAACTAGAAAGTGTTAAGGCTGCAGTGGAACAAAGTGATGATCCTAAACTAAAGGTAATTATTTTCCATATTCTGTGTACATTTAGCTTACATTGAATTGGACTTGAAGGTGGCTTTGTATTAGTAGGAACCTTTTTGTTATTTTATAATCATAAACATGTACTCATATTGTTTTATAAAGAATTATGCTTGATTATAATAATTCCACATTCTTATAGGCTGCAACTAATGATGACCTTAACATGTTGATTAACCTACTGGAAAGCCCTATACTTAAAAGTATAGCTACACTTCATGATTCTGTGGGAATGCTTGCCACACAAGTGGCACATCATCCCTCAATACTCCCTGGAGATTTTGACATCACTCCAGCTGGTAAGATGCTATTACTTAAATAATTACTCTCAGTCCCTAATTACATACTATATAATATTACTCTACATACTATTGGTAGTATTTTATCCAATAAAGATTAATCCATGTGCACCAGTGAAGTGAAATGAAAATAATTATGTGTATCTAGACTTCTCAAGTTGTCTCAAAAAGTCTGTGAAGAGTTTTAGTACAATGACTACCATTGTAATAAAACATGACTTTTATGGATGGTGACTGACTGAGGACTATAATAAATATGTGAAAGTGATTTATTGTGACTGAAAATTATGATATAACTCGTCACTGGCAGAATGCTTGGCACCATTGGCATATCTAGGAATATTTTCCAAGGGGCCTGTACCCCTAGACAAAGTACATTTTGTTGCATTTGCATGAACAGAAATGTTACAAAATTTATGAGATTGACATAAGGATATGCAAGATCCTAGTGTAACCAATGCACACTTAAGTTATTTCAATTTGAAGTGTTTAACCATATCGTCTGCTTACGGGTAAAACGTGATAAGTGCAGTTAGTGTCATTTCGAGTAAATGACTTTTCAAAGTTTAAGTTTTAATTTGATCTATTTCAAACTCGTTAATTAAAAATCTGTTAAAGCGAAATGTTGCATTAACTAACCTTCTTTTAATATTTACTCTTATATAATATTTGGTATTAGTAAAAACTGTATAAAATTAAATTAGATCGAAAGCGGACTGCATTTATGATGTTTTACCTGTACTTAATAAAAGTGATATATCTTCTGAATTCAATGATTGCATGGGCTAATTTCAGTGATGTGTAATGGCTTATTATATTTTACACCAATTACTTGATTGGAAAGTTTTTTTTGGACAAAATTCGCTGAAATAATGATATTTTTGATACATTTAACCTGTTTTACCTGTAGAGTTTAGTGTAAGTATGTCACTTATTAGGTGCTAACTTCATACAAAAATGATCAAATAAATAAAAATAAATTATTTTTTACGAGGCAAGCACGACTGGCAAAAGTTCCCTTCAGCAGCTTTGGCAAGAGACCAGTCAGCTCGACTCGAGAGGGAAGGCTTGTTACTGAACCTCGAGGTAGCATTTTTAGCGTTTTGCATAAGAGATGTTTGGGTCCTGATTAGATCGCACAGTTGCTTGGCTGGTGACCTTCTAGTATATCTCACACACCGTTGGTCACTCGCCATCGAGAGTCAAGGTAAGGCATTGGCAGTGAGCCTAAATGTGGCGAAGGCGTTCGATCGGGACTGGCAACAGGGTCTTTTAACAAAGTAACCAGCGTACGGGCTTCCCGAGGGGCTATGCAAATGTGTCGCTAGTTTTTTGTCCAGCAGATGCATTAAAGCCGTCGTTGACGGTTGTTGCTCCAATAGCATGGTCATAAATTCCAGCGTTCCACAAGGCTCTGTGCTGTCCCTGACGCTGCTCCTGCTGCATATCAATGATTTGTTGTATATTGACGCCATTCAATACGGACTCTATGCGGATGACAGTACTGGGGACGCTCATTACTCGGGCTGTGCCAATATCCCTCATACCGTGGTGGTGGAAAGCCGCGAACTTCTTTTGTCTGAAATCGAGAGTACACTAACCAGTGTCTCCGATTGGGGCCGACTAAACCTAGTCCATATCAACCCCACAAGCCTGCGCGTTCACGAGAACACGTCTTTGAACATCGGTAAGAGCATTGGAATCCTTGGCGTCGACATTTCTAGCGACGTTCTGTATCCTAATCATTTGGAAGATAACGTCAAGCTGGCATCTAAAAAGCTCGGTGTACTTCACACAGCCTCGATCTATTGAGCACCACAGCAAATGGGGTTTTCTTAGCGGTGAATCGAGGCATAGACTGCAACTTTATAAGTCGCAAGTCCAGCTCCATAAGGAGTACTACTGCCATGTGTGAGCAGGGGCACCTAAATACCAGCTTGTGCTTTTTGACTCGGTTCAACGGCGAGCCATTCGAATTGTCTACCCCGAGATCCCGAGCTCACAAGCAGCTTAGAACCGCTAAGTCTAAGGAGAGACTTTGCCTCCTTGCGTGTGTTCTACCGCCTGTACAACGGACAGTGTTCTGAAGAATTGTTTGACCTGATGCCCACGGCTACCTTTTACCATTGCAAATCTCACCATCGTCGGGGAGTCCATCCTCATCCTCATATATTCGAACCAAAATGGTTTCGTACTGTGCAGTTTCAAAGATGCTTCCTACTATGGACACAGGCTGTGGAATGAGCTCCCCGCCATGGTTTTCCCAGAGGAGTACAGCATGGGGTTCTTCAACAAGGGTTTGATGAGTCTTTTACCTTAGAAGTATAAAAAAGCAGCCATTTTGATCATAATAATTATAAAAAGATCACAGTTGAAACATTTTATCCAAGTGTGGCTGTACCGTATAAGCTTCTGCCATTGACGAATATAGTTACATAGTATACTTAGTTTTTTTTCTTTACCACCCTTGGGACGTAAAATATCATTTACATTCCGCACCTTAGATACTTTTAGGCCTACTTTCAGATTATGAGAGGATGAACAATTTATTTCTACGCGGTGCACGTGCGCACGGAATGTGACAACTACGATCAATCGCTCTCGTTCTTACTGGTAAAAAAGTATAAATGACATTTATTTCGTTTTTGCTGTAGAGACATTAGCACACCAAGTTGAATTATTTAACTAGTAAAATAGAATAAATGCGTTTATGACAAATTCTCAGAATAATTATTGCCATTTAACTATTTAAATTATATAATGTAAAAAGTTTTAACCGTATTTATTGTTCTTTACCTGTATAAACTGAAACGGATTTTGCCATAAGATTATTTATTATGTTATACTAGTATCTTTTTTTCAAAATGTGAGTATATATCACTTTTACAAACTCATTATCTCTGCAGCCATTGGTCATTGCATTAATTCGGTTTTACCAGTAGATAGCGCGTAAAAAATTACATGTAACTGCATTTTTAACTCGATTTAGTAAAAAAGTGCATTTATCATGTTTTACCAGTAAGCAGACGATATTTGGGCCATGGATTTTTGGATTGTTAAATATTGGGTTCGCAAGTCAACAACCTGGGGTGGGCGGCTCCCCCCTATGTATGCCAATGGTTGGCATAATGCTCTCATTATTATAAGGTATTAGCTGTGGCCCATGATTTCAACCACATGACCATGATGATATATATATTGACCTTTAACCTTACCTCAATAAACAGGCTATTTAATCCAAGAATATTTTTGGGTGATTGTTCCTGAGATTAGTGTCTGAATGTATTCTGCTGGACTTGTGCATTTGAAAACTATGAAAACTCACTAACCAATTTACTATAAAAGATTTAACTTTTAGGTGACC
The DNA here is from genome assembly GCA_951394255.1 of Polyploca ridens. Taxonomy (NCBI): domain Eukaryota; kingdom Metazoa; phylum Arthropoda; class Insecta; order Lepidoptera; family Drepanidae; genus Polyploca; species Polyploca ridens. The sequence continues at coordinate 9,919,879 of OX596245.1, read as the reverse complement.
TAGCATTGCAAGCTAGGAACCTATATGGAGGTCATGAGGGTGAGGAGGAGCAACGTGTTCCACAGGTGTCCCCTCCTCATAGTTTGGAGTTTGGTTCTGGCTCTGATAATGAACATATTTTAGGACTTGATAGTGGTTCTATTGATTCCAACATGTCTCCAAAGCAGGTACATAATTATATTGTGTTAATCTATTTAAATAACAATTTTATTCTCAAAGTCAAAGTCAAAGCCATTTATTCAATTTAGGCCCTGGTAGGGCACTTATGAAGGTCAAAGCTACTGAAGTTACCACCAGTTCGTAAGTCGGCCTTCAACTGAGAAGAACAGGCAAGAAACTCAGCAAGGTTACATTTTCTAAATATTTTTTTTAAACAATCTGACTATTGGCTATTTTTTCTTTTAGTAAGCATATCTCTTGAAACCAGATGGACCAAATTGGCAATTTTATATTATTGTAATAAAACAAAGGAGGTTTTAATGGATAGATAAATTTGGAAAGTTGCCCGATAAGTTAGTTTTTTTTACAGTACAATGTCTGCCAAGCCCCTTCTAGACTTTGTGTACTTACAGTCATCTGCCACATCATAACTTCAGATTGCGGTCAAATATAAAAAAATACTACTAAGCTAATATGGCCAAAAACTAGTAAAATAATATTTTTATCCTCAGAACCGTGGTTTATTGGATTTGTCTCGCAATGAAGAGTCTATGATTTCTGCTTCTAACAACATAGTGAGTGGCGACTGGGCTCAAGTTGAGATTATTAATCTAGTTAATGATGGCACTGGACTTGGATTTGGTAATTTTTTCATACTTATTTTTAATGTGAATGTCTGTCTTTTCATCAAGCCCTTGACCAGGGTAGAGAGCCAAAAGGTGCCATATCAATTAAATTTTTCTTTTGTTTTCACATTGGGCATTTTGGCCCCTTCCATTCCTCTCGCTCTAACCCAGGGCTGGCGGGCGCGGCTCTTCAGCTGTTTGCCATATTTTCAAAGCTTAACCATTGTTTTGTATGTGGTGTAAATGCAGAATTATGTGAATATTAAATAAGTACTGAAATTCACAATGATATTTCAATTTTTACCCGACTGACCTGGATGGAGGGTTATGTTTTTCGAGTGTATTTACACGTTTAATGCAAGGACAGTATACCTAGGTACTGACATATATCTTTACTAATAATGAAGCAAAGACCTCAAAGCTTTGCATAGCAGACCCTCCCATATGGAAATAGCTATCACAGGTAAAATTAGCTTACGAAATGATCTATATGCCCAGTTTGACAGTAAAAAAACCTACCATTGGTAAGCAAAACGTTTCGTTTTTGTTTAAAGAAACCGGGCATTAGACTACTGAGCGGATACCGTACGTAACTCACAGAGTTGCGATGGTTGTTTACTTTACCTTACTGCTCGTTTACTTACTAATACTTAACTGAACAACTCATTCTATAATGAAACTAAAAAGTC
>OX596245.1:9881260-9918205 GCA_951394255.1 Polyploca ridens | reverse complement strand
AATTGAGTGGTACCATTGATCCCTGGTGTAAGCATCATTTGCCTGAAAGATATACCAATATATAAGTCATAGATCGGTGGTAGTGAAAGCCGCGAAGAGCCTTGAGTTATTAGGCTCCTACATACAAGGAGCTTGAACTTTCGGTGAAGGAAAACTTCGTGAGGAAACTATAGTAGGGTAGAGGCACCAATAAATGAACGTTTAAGGGTTTTGTCCATCTTTAAATAGCTATAACTCAGTCATTTCATAACATAGGCGCTTGTTGTTTTTTTTCAATAATACCTTAAATCCTTATTAATTGAAGGATCAAAGTAATTATATCCTAAATCTTCAAATATTTTTTTAAAAATTGTAAATGTAGGAAAATTTAGGTTTTACCCCTATAGTTGAACACTGAGCCCTAATTATGAACGTTTTGTACCCAAAAGTTGAACTAACATTTGAATAGGAGTAGATTCCATATTAGTTCGTTCATTTAATGGATTAATGAACCATAAAATGAACGAATAATATTCTAAGTGAATATTATTCGTTCAACTTGAGGCAAATATACCCAAAGGTTGAACGAATAAAATGTGAACCGTTCAAATTTCGACCACCGATCTTAATGGTGATTCTATAGGAAAGTTGGGTTTAACATAATCAAAAACTCTAAAATAATTTGTTCAACTTTTGGTAACTCAGTTCATAAATTTAATAAAATTCATTTGAGTATTTTTGTTTTTGTGTTTAATCGTTAACTTAAAGATTTTAATGGGTATAAAAATTAGACCTTTTTCCATTAGTTGAACGCCGTTCATCTATTGGATCAAGTGAACAAAATTGAATCCATTACTTGAACAGTAAATTTCTCTAAAAAACGGTAAATAATGTAATAATATATATTTAGTTATTGAAAGCAGAATATATCAAGATTTTATTCCAACCAAAACTGCTCTCATATGACATTAATTCTTTCTATACGCTGACAATGTTCTTAAATTTGGAGGGACTTACCGTTAGAAGGTTTCCATACAAAACCGATTTTTGGCGGGTACCGTACACATAAAAAATTCACCGCAAGCGCGTCTGGGCTGTCATTGTCAATGTTGTTAAGGAATATGGATGAAAAAATATTGCCTTATGCGGAAAAAAATATTGCAAATATGTAAATTTAGGGATTATATTATATTTATTTAATTTTCGGTCGATCGTTCATCTATTGGGGGTCGGTCATCTTTTGGTGCCACTACCCTATACTGTGTGTGTACCCGCCTGGAGGGCTCTCACCACCAAGTTGAAAATCTGTTGCCGAGCACGTATCGGTGTTTTTGGCACTTCCTTTTAGGGGTGTGCTTACCACCAAATGTTATATGACATGCCTCACTACCTTATTGATTACTATGTGATTATGTTCAAATAGAGGCCGATACAGTAAAAATAAAATTAGATAAAGCACGGTAAGTAAGTACCTACCTATATCTGATTGGAAACAAGATGTTTGTAGAGTTCATATTGAGTGTTAACGAGTTAGTACCGAGTGCAGATAATATCGTGCATGGGTGCTATTTTTGGTCTAATGAAACGATTGAGTAAATGGGGCTTGAAGAAAAAGTAAAAACGAAGTATGACGAAAGAGACGTAACAAAAATATTTAAGCCTTCAACCACTAACAGACGATTTCACTAGCTTTGTAGGTACCACATATCTATTTAATTTATAAGTACGGGTAAGTTACCCCGTGTCCGTAAACTGACTGACAGAGAGACTGTCAAAATAATTAATTGCTTGGCAAATATTAGATATATCTAGGCTGCATGTCTACCAGAGATGTGTAGCCAGGGATGTAATTTAGCTGACGAATAGGATTGCTTAATTTTCACGTTAAAGCTCTAATGAAGCGATCCTATTGGCAGGTTGAGACACATCCCTGGCTACACACCTCTTGTGATAAGCCACCCTTACTTACTTATACTATTCTACTGTCTATTGATATTACAAATGCGTTGTTAATCAACCACGATGTAACGGCTGAACGAATCATAGCAAAAGAAATAAATTAGGAAACAACGAAGAAAGTTAGTTTTGTTATCTAGGAGGTATGTAAAGAAAATAGTTCTAAAACTTCGTGCGTGGTTTAATAAAAATAGATCCAGTATTTACGATGATTGCAATAAAATATTTTCGACTCTTCAGCATAGATCTTGTATTAGCGAAAATATCTTTGCCTTTCAGCGTTAGAATATTGCGTGTCATGAGTCGAATGTTACATATTTTTGGTCGCACAAAATCTTGTAAACACCACACCACGTTCAGCGCTGAATGCCTACACCGCTGACCTTGCCCGTGAACATTGCAATTTTAAGTGAAAATAAATTGTGTCCATTTCTGATGTCACACAACACATTTTTTTTACCTTTAATATGTTTTTTTTTCACATACTGTCTTTCCTTTTTTAAATGTTGTGTAAGTAATTGTGTTGTGTTACACAATATAAATATAATTTTTTCTTTCTTTTCTTTTTCTTTTTAATGTTGAGTCTAAAAATCATATGTAGGTAACTAGGTATATGTAGTGACCGACGCAAAAATCAAATGCTATATTACTGTACTTAAAATCCATGCCACGAATTTTGACACGAATGAATAATAAACCCACAACTCAACTGATGTGACTGAGCAAACTAGTTTATGTGATAATGGAAGAAAATAAACTGAATAGATAATTTTACCTGCAATAGAAGCGAACCATGGGGCATTACTATTCGAAGACAATATTTCCTGGCAGGATCCCACCGGGAAATGCAATAAACTTCTTGCATGCAGCTATATGACAGCGGGTGTTCAAGAAGGCCGGAAGGCTGAAAATAAGATATAAAGTTTTCATACAATACTGAAATGTATAACTTAATCCTTATCAAAGGTAATGTGCCTTCGATTTACCCAACGCGGCAACGCAGACTCTATCGTTCAGTATGTAGGTCTTACTTTAGATGTTTATTTATTACTAGCTGTCCCGTGCGGTATCACCCGGGTTCCCGGATAAAAAGTAACCAGTCTTTCTCCATACCATAGTCTATCTGCATGACAAATTTCATCGCGATCTGTCCATTAGTGTTTGAGTGATGCTTGAACAAACAAACTTGTTTGGGGTCTTCGGTCTATTTTTTATATTCAGACAGGTCAGTAAGGGCTAACTCCCAAATTTTTTGAGCATTCACAGAATTTGAAAAAAGTAACATCTTAAGTATTCACATTCATTTTCCTAACAAATTATATAAGAAAAGTTTTTTCGATTTGTGACGTTCCTAACCTAACCTAACTTGGCCCCATTGAGCATTTTGATCCTTGTCGCAGACAAGCCTAATCAATCCTGATTAAATTAATAATATTTTTTTCGAAAATCGCCGTTTCCTCGCTGACTGTAATTTTCATGTGAAAAATATATATATTTTTATGATCCTTACTCATTTCTTTTCTTGGATCCAAACATACCCCCGAAATTAACCTATAATTAGTTTTTATAAAATAGAGTTGTGCGTCATTATCAAGCTCTATCACTATGCCTCAAGTTTCTAAGTTGCTTGGTCTTTGATTAAAACCTCTCTGACGGACAGAAGGACACTAGTGATCTTATTACGGTTCCATTTTTTCCTTTTAACGTTTGGAACACTAAAAACAAAAATCCCACCAAAAACATTTCATATAAAATTTGTTGCTAAGTAAGACTCACGAGGTCGCTTTCACTGTTAAAAGTTATCAGATCTCATGAAGAGCCAAGCATATATCTCTAGCTTGGCTGAAGTTGGCTGTTTCGCAGCCGTTGCCAAATAAATACTCACTGGTCGTTAATGGTGTGTCATGCAATAGTTCTATGAAACAGCCAAGCCATACTTTTGACTTCATAGCATGTATCGATTGATTTTGTTTACAAATAAGAGATGGGTGTAAAAAAAAATTTACCAAAAAATGTTCCGGCAAGATCCATATTATTAATCTCGGAACTATTCTCACCGAAAATCCACTGATGAAATTTGGTCCTTATATTTTGCAATATCTTCCCTATAGAGTTAAAAGTCTAAAGTTTACGAGGCGTGCTGACGTCAGAAAATCGAAGCGGTGTCAAAGGTGTTCGTGCTGCTGAGTTGCAGTCACTATTCGGTTTTCAAATATCTATACAAAGAGTTACCGTATACTTACTTACTCCATTATTGTACCATGACGTACTAGACACGATAATGTAAACCTTGCGATAAATATACATAATGTTCATATAATTAGGTGGGTACTAGCTTTCCGCCCCGCGGGTTCACCACAATCCCCTACTTTACCCCCTCAGGGGTGGACCTTCGAGAAATCCTTTTATAGTGCACGCCTACGTTGTATAGGAACTCCTAAGCCAAATTTCAAGCTATTAAACCATCGATATAGAATTTCGAAGTACCCACGTGTTTGTGCTCTGCGTTTTCTCCCAGACAGTCAAGTGCTATTTTTATTAATTTTATTATATTATTTGTACTCTTTGAACTGATTCGATATACCTAGGCACTGGATATGGTGTTACTACATGTTAATTTCACAACGCTTTGCAAATCTATATCAGAAACTGACCGATTCAATCTATTTCTGAATGGCCGTAAATTTTCAACAAAGTTCGATAGAACTCCGACGAAGTTGTAAATAACCTATAGTTGTATACTTTTAGTGATGGAGTAGTTTGATGATGGAAATTAGGTCAACGATAGAGAGGGCGTGATCGTAACTTTGTGAAGAATAGCCTATGCGGGTGTAGCGTAGGTAGGTACGTACTATTCTACGCTAATGTATGACGTTGCAGTGCATTGCCCCTGCGCGGACCGCATCCGCGAGCCTTCTGTGACGTCAGCAACTCCGCAATCTCTTGTTATACTTATCTACATTTCCGTGATGTAATAACTCCTGAGTAACCAAATTCGTATCCTTTCTGACTATAATTCGTAAAAACCCGATGCGTTACCTATTTAGCACCATGTTTCATTATATTGAAGTTCCTAGGTGGGTAAGGTCCAATGAAATTATAATGGGTAAGGTCGTAAAAAATTAACTTTTAAAATGTTTGAAGCAAGTCTAGAGGTAAGTACAAAAGATATCATTTACTAGGTTCCTCATTCGAAATTTATAGTTAATTGCCAGGGGATGTCAAGTTTTATTAAAGAAATCGCGTTTGATTTGTGACCGGTATTCATTGTTGAAGTTAAAATTTTCGAGTGTGTTTGTTCCAGTTCGTTATTTGTGTTATGGTGTTCGTTGAGACTGTTCACATTATTTAACCGACTACGGTGCGATACGAATGGAGTGTTATACTATTCTGATTAATAATTTACAAGTGGTCCCTCAGTAGTCGAAGTTCATCGGTTTTTTTTTATTTTAATCTAAATACTGCCTAGTCTTATTTGAATTTTCTATTTTTCATTTGTGATACTTAAATGAAAATGAATATGATTGTAAATGACCTGAAGTGAAAATAATATGAATCTGAACATGAATATGAAGGTCAGGTTTCAGTAAAATGGTGGCCGTTCTACTCAAACTTTTCATGAACTTTTTCAGACAACTTGAAATGTCACGATACACGTAATCGTAATTCACTTCATTTCACTTAACTGATGCACATGGATTGATCTTTATTGGATACACACCACAAAAAACCAAACACGAATTTATGAAAAAAAAATATACCAAATGGTCGGCACTCACTAAGCTGTCATCATTGAGCTATTATTACTACGTATAGTGAAGCTATCATAAGCAAAGGTTATATCCCATTTTTTAGAGTTACATATAGTTCTCTTTATCGCTGAAACAATAGTTAGTCGTCTAAGCAGACAGTAGAAACTCTATTAGAACTCTTTTAGGAGTATTTTAGGCGCCGATCCCGCAGAGAGAGTTCTAGAGTTCCGAGTTCCGAGTTCTGCATTCCGTGTTGACTATTGTGCACACAGAAAGCAGTCTGGAGTTTTAGAGTTCTGCAATATTCGCTACTGATCGCACATCATACACTTTTTTTTACTTTCAAAGGCCCCACATAGCTTACAGTCCACGCGGAATGCAGAACTCGGAACGCAGAACTCGAGAACTCTTTTCTGTGGGATCGGCGCCTTACATCGTAATTTTAACGGCGCTTACGCGTTTCGTTCATCGTTCTACAACAAAATGTGTGGCCGGATGGCCTCACTTGAACGGAACATAGTTATGATATGTGGCGACTTCTATAACAGGTGGATATTTCGAGATGGCATATTTTCGAAACCTATGTATGGGTTAGTCATGCTGAACAACTTTTACTATGGGACAAATAGTGAATTCTTAACTTTTCTTACAAAATGTCAACCTTGCTCGATCATAATGTATGGAAAGTATTTTTTTTTAGAATTCAGTGTTGGTCCCGTCCTAAAGTTGTTCAGCATGACTAATCCAACATAGGTTTTGAAAATAATCCATCTCGAAACATCCACCCAGTATACGTAGTAATAATAGCTCAACGGCTGTCATTGACAAATTAGGGAAACATTGATAAATAATTTAACAATAGTCGGCTTACATAGTTAGGTTAGCCTATACCTACATAGTAATATGTCATCAGATATATGTCTGTTGTTTCATAGAAATAAACCGTATTATCTGCGCCTCCGTGCACCGTAACGATTGACAGGGTTCACTATATATTCACGGCCTTACTCATAAACGCTATACTGAATAAATGGTCAAATAAATAACGTCACCTTGCCGTCATTGTCAAACAATTTGACGTTATTTAGGTGACCAAAATTAGGTGATACAAATACTAACCCCATGGTTAGTATTTGTATGGAACTCTGACATGAAGCAAATATCCAAAACTCTGAGGTGAAAGTCCATGTGGATTACTTTGAGATCAATTTAGAAATTATCATAAGGCGCGGACTGAGTGCGAAATCTGCACTCAATCTAGACTAGAATAGGGCTGAAAATTGTAAATCATATTTATGTCGACTAGGCTGTGCATGGAAAATATGCGGTTATATAGTATTTATTTATTTTGAGATATTATTCAGAACATACACATAAAATTGAATAATTGTCCGGTTAATATTTAAAAAAAATATCTAAAAAAAATTGTTGTTATCGCTGAAAATACAGAGAATTTCGTCGCGTAAGTTTATTTTTGTGAAGTAGGTAACTTAGGATTTTTTTATTGGAAACATAACCACTTTTTAATATTATATTAACTTAAAAAAAATTTAAGACCCTTTTTTATTCCCAGTATTTTTTGTGTTAGGTATTTTCATTGCGTTACGTCATACTCGACTCACAAAGAAACCCGTTTTTGTGAAAAATACCTGTGGTAAGTCGTCTGAAAATATAAATTTCAATCACATAAGGGTGTAAACTTGTGAATAAGGTGCTATGTTTGATTGACGTGAAACATTTTTAATAAGCAAGCATTTATTTTAAGTAACTAAACAGATAAACTGGTTTTTGCCTTAAAAAACTAAATTACCATTTGATGTCCATAAACTGAGGTAATTGTTTATGTTATTAACCTTGTTTCGTTTGACGTCAGTTCACTAATGATCAATTAAATATAGGTGCTATTGATTGACTGTTTGGGTCTTAAATTAGAATGGCACGCTTATCGTGTCACGTAGGTGGGGTATATTATACCTATACCGAATACCAGCACTAGTGCATATAAATATACTAATTTCTTATCTTGTCTTAGTTTCTCGCTATCTAGTTATACTAACCCCCTTATTCATAATCGTTTTATAACTAAATTAGTGTTTAGTGTCAGTTCCTCCGTCTCACTCTTTCGGTCACCATATTATGTCAAGTGTAAGATAAATTCTTTAATCAGGCGCCGATCCCACAGAGAGAGTTCTGCGTTCCGTATTCACTATTATGCATACAGCAAGCAATCTACAGTTCTAGAGTTCTGCAATATTCGATACCGATCACATATCATTTTCACAAATCAGGTTAAAGTTTGTGTGCACACACGCCGCAATCGTCTGAATTTGGGAAAAAGAAGAATAAAAAATAAATGTGAACTCTTCTCAATGAGTTCTTGACAATGACTCTTACCCTGGGGGTAAGTTTTCTTTGCTCGGCTCTGTTCTTACCCCGGTTGTGGGTCAACAGATCTATTCGGACGGATACCTACAGGGCTCTGTTTTGGCCTTTGGGAAGGGAACCCTAGATACAAATAAAAGTACCGCAACTCATTTGTAGAGTTTTTTAATGAAATATGTGATTATATAAGTATGTACCGTTTGTGTACCTACTATAGATATTTTGCTATCGTCATACACAACTGCGGAAATACCGGTTCCTATTATTACGTATCAGCTGTTCTTATTTGATTTGTATGTTTTGAGGGAAATTCTATTGAATTTAATTACGGTTACTACATGTTTTATCATCAAAAAAAATTACCTGGAATATTTTATAGCCCCCGCATAATTTAATGTACGGAGTATTGGAATATTTAATACCTAGGTATATGCTACAAATACATTTAGCAGTTTTTGGTTTTGTTTCGACCGTTTCCACGATCAAAATTAATATTAGATCTATCCTTTTTTCAGATTGTGGACTGATATTTTGGGGTAGTGGTGCCGACGTCAATAGAATTTTTATACTGCAGAAGAAGGCTGTCCGCGCAATATATAAAATAAGGCCTAAAGATTCTTTGAGAGACAAGTTTAAATCTATTAATATAATGACAGTGTCGTCACAGTACATATATCAAAATCTTATACATGTGCGGAAAAACATAAATAACTTTCCTAAGAATAGCGACACTCATAGTTCGAACACTAGAAATAAACACAAACTTGCTGTACCTTTAACTCTGCTCAGCAAAGTTTTAAACTCTTTTGAGGGGAAATGTATACGTTTCTATGATAAAGTACCTAAAGAAATCCAAGATCTATACAATCTATACATAGATTTAAAAAGATAGTAAAACAGAAGTTATGTAATAATGTTTCTGATTTTATAGATAACAAGAATGCATTTGAATGAATTGTTCGCTTCGCAGGCTATTGTTATAAATATATTTTGTAAATTATAATACTTTTAAGAGTGCACATTTTAAATAAATTAACTTTTTAACAAAAAAATAAACCGCCTTCAAAGTACACTAAAAAGTATAAAATAACTCTTATCTGACACTGTTTTGAAGTCAGCGAAATATTTTCTATAGAACACGTCATGCGATTTCGCTGACTTCAAAACAGTGTCAGATAAGAGTTATTTTATACTTTTTAGTGTACTTTGAAGGCGGTTTATTTTTTTGTTAAAAAGTTAATTTATTTTTGAATTTTTAGTTTCATTATATACTGAATACATCTGCGTAACGTTTTCGAGTGTACAGGCCTGATGTTTTGTTGTGTGATTGCGTAAACAATGCATATTTATGCGATAGCAGCAATCGCGGCTGATTTGCTGTAGTTTCTTTAAGAGTTCCGTTGTCTATCTCCGAAACTCATCATCAGATCTATATGAAATTTATATGGGACCATTTCGGAATATACCCCTTCCGAACAAAAAAAGAATTTTGCAAATCCGTCTATATATGACGGAGTTATGCCCGAACATACATAAAAAAATATATAAACATCCGAATTGAGAACCTCCTCCTTTTCTTGAAGTCGGTTAAAAAAGGACTTGCTGTGTTTCTTGCTGGAGTCTTCTCAGTTCAAGTTGTATTTGGAACCGGTGTAAAGTCATTTTGTTAACGTTCATAAGTGCATTATCAGGGCCTAAATTGAATAAATACTTTTTGATTTGACACTATTTCTAATAAATGTAAGTAATGTTAAAATGTCAACCCACAATCTCAAAATCAAGGAGAGTCAGAGGCTCTAATACGAAAAACTTAACAAGATACGCGGGTATAAAACTGTGCAGTAATGTAAAGTAAAAAGCACTAGTGCGTAATAAGCTGAAAAACGGTGCATAAAACGTCACTTTACGAGCGAGTGTGTTGAAAATATATTTTAAATGCCCAGTAATTCCTCTTATTATTGTATTCACCATGCACATTTTTCTTTGTGTAATCTAACATAACATCTACCTACCTATATTTCAACTGGGATTTAGGTAAAGTAAATACATGGTAAAATAACATTCCGTCTTGACTGACAAGGTGTGACTCACATGGAATATAAAAACATGTACTGCCTACGTCAATGGGTAAGACTTGGTACACATTGCAGGAAGTCGAGTAGGGGCCGTCAAGTTTCTTTTGTATTCGCATAAAGTCGTACTGAATGGACACGAGGTTTTGAGAAGCTTTTCTTGATTTATAATCGCTCACGTCACAACGAAGCACTGGATTGGCGAGATTTTTCACAACTACACTTGGAGAGTGTAAAAGCACGGTTCCCGAGGGAATACCGATAAACGAATTCCACGCGGATGAAACCGCGGACAAAAGCTAGTACAAACTATTCGTCCAAATGTTTCGATTCCCATGAAATTCTCAAAACAAACAAAAAAAAAAAAAAAAAACATTTAGTATCAAGCCTATATCGAACAAAATAGGTACGTGGGAGGCATAATGTTAGATCTATAGCTAGTGCTATAAATATTAAATTAGATGATTCGCAAATGAATATTTTAAACGCACTTAACTTTAGTTCCGGCTATGTCATTTTACAAATTACAGTTTTCAGATAGTCATGCAGGTTTTTAATCACAGGGCACAGCTCCAACAAAAAAAAACAATAAACAGGCAAAATGTTACCTCTCTCATCTTATGCCTACACCCAGACACTGAATGTAGGTACGTATATTTATATTATTTACATTCGGGGATTTCCAAGCCTTTGTAGAATGGTTTATAGTTAATTCATCAATGATATTGTCTAAACGTTTATTTTCCGCGTTTCGACTGTGTTCCTACCTAAACACCGCTATCTCGACTTAACGAAGATAGGTACTCGATCTTGCCTTGGAATCATCATCATCCTATAATGTCCCACTGCTGAGCACAGGCCTCCTTTCACAAATTAGGGTGAAAGGGAATGGAGATACTCCGCCAAGCGTGCCCACTGCGGGTTGGTGAAGTTAGGCTAGTGGTCAACCTACTGTTGGAGTGAATTGGCTACCAACTAGCTTACCAACTAGCCAATTAGTAAAAACCGGGACCAACGGCTTTATGTGACTTACGGAAACGCTCGATTTGTTATACCACTAGGCAGTCACCCATACAGCAACAGCCTCGACGGTGGTAGCTCTTTGCCGATCGATTATATTTATTGAATAATGAGGTAGAGTCCGCAATTACTTGAAAAAAAAATCTGAGCTCCTAGCATCAGACATAAGAGACAAGCCAAGGACAGTAGGTAAGTACGACGAAGAGGAAGGACAGGGGAGCTATTTTATTTCGTGGAAAATAAAATAGCTCCCCTGTCGTTTCTCTTCGTCGTACACACGGCTACACATCAATCTATACATTTCCAGTATAAGCTGAACCTCTCGGAAATCCTTTACAATGCGAGATCAGCTGTAGCTTGATATGTAGTCGTGTGTACCTACCGTCCTTGGCTTGACACTAATGGCCCTGTTCCTCGTCTCTGTCAGCTAAGCGATAAGTAAGATTAATAAACCATGATTCCCTTACAACTTTGAAAATGAATTTAAAAGGTAGTTTTTAATTTAATATAATACCTGCTGTGGGTAGATTATAAAAACTAGAATTTGTTTAAATAATGTTTAAATATCTTATTGTAGTTAAGTGTATGTGATTAATGTGGTGTCCGCTTTCAAATTGTTTATGTGCTTAGGAGATATTATAATGAATGAAACAACTACTGGAACCTAATAAATAAACAGACAATACACGATAAGTAGTTAGGTACAAAGCCTAAATTAGATTTGATATTAATCATATTTCACTAAATCAGGGTATGAATGACAATGGTCAAATGTTGTGAATGTTTTGTCTAAGTGCAGCGAGCGACCTCTGACATTAGCCCCGTCTACGTCTAGCCCAGCCGCATTGGCCCCGCACCGCGCCGCGCGCCGCGCCCGCTCTGCAGATAATCTTCACGAATGCAGCTCTTTGACCCACTTTACTAGGTAAATGTCCTTATTAACTTTATTAAATAAATTGCTGTACTTCTTAAAATGGGGAACTTTCCTTGCTGATTGAAAATATGGAAATCTTTCAGAACAATCATAATATATTCCTATCTTCGATAAAGGTAATTGTGAAGCCACTCATATCAAAAATAACTTTTGGCTACCAAAAAGGTCAACTATTAGTACCTATCGTACCTATTTGGATGCGGAGCGGTAATACTTTCCGCGTAGGTAGGTAGGTATTATGTGACGTAAAAGTGAACTGTTTTGGGCAAGAATGGTTAATGCAGGTGAATGTAAACATTAGTGTTTTCATACCCGCAGGCGAATTTGGCTCACACATACGATCTACGTGAAAACGAATATACGGTGGAGAAGTAAATACTGAATGCACATAACATTTTCAAACATTCAATGTACAAACAGTTGCGAGCGTGTGACGCACGAACGCTCTTATCTCTGATTGACCTCGTTGTAGGGTTCAGATAAAGCTGCTGTCGTCTAATTTAAACATTAACGTCACGGCACGGCTCACAGTCGCGCTCGCGATATTCTTAATTAATGATATTATAAACATTTGTATATTTGCTATATAAGTAGCACATCATAAGTATAAAAATCATTTATTACAATAGGTACGTATATACATACATACATCTCGAAAGTAGCTCGACATGGTTCGTGTGAATAATATAGCTGCTGCCGTTCGGCATTTTCTTTTTCTAACTTGAGTGGATACTGTGTTTAGATAGCGTGACTTCACTTACATGCTTATGCCACAGATACTGCATTACGACACTAGTGTGACTATGTACCTACATGAAAGAAACGTTTAGTACACGCAAGATGCACGCAGTCCACGGGTTATGCATATATATCTAGGTATCTAAGTAATAGATTGCTCAGTAAGGAAGTGATCGAAGTCTTACATATATTGTATATGTGGTATAAAACCAAGGTTCCCTTTAATTTTATTTAATTTATTTGTTGCTATAGCGGCAATAGAAATACATATACTATGAAAATTTGAACTGTTTATTACGCTTCATGAGATATAGCCCACTGGCAGACAGACGGACAGACGACGGACAGCAGAGGCTTAGGGTCCGTTCACACAGACCGGCTCGGAGAGAAGTGCATATTTTGATACGTTTAAAAATAGAGTTTAGGATCATTGAAATAAGGTTTATTTTTACATTGAATGCTGAAGAGCTGCCCTCACGCGCTAACGAAAGAAATGAAATGTAAAAATAATCCATATTTCAATTACGAAAAGCTCTATTTTAATCGTGATAAAAATTTGCTCTACTCTCCGAGCCGGTCGGCAATGTGCGAACGGACCCTTAGTAATAGGGCCCCAACTCCCGTTGGCATCCTTTGGTTACCGAAACCCGAAAAAGTATAGTAAGGCAGTGTACCGATAAATTGTTTATCCGATTTATTACCCTAATATAGTTCATGACCTTTGTCATTTAATTAGTGGTTTTAAGGGGGGGTCTAAGCTCAAATTCACAAAAATGGGTTTCTTTGAGAGTCGAGTATGACGTAACGCAATGAAAAATACCTAACACAAAATATACTGTGGACAGAAGAGGGTTTTGAGAAAAATGTTAACCGAATAGAATATTAAATACATACATACATACATACACTCGAAAAACATAACCCTCCTTCCGGGTCAGTCGGGTAAAAAGTCCTTTGATATTCCCAATAAAAAATTCGTAAGTTACGTCTAAAAAAATCTTTCGCAGTGAAGTTCTCCATATTTTCAGCGATGACAACAATTATATCTTTAAGAATATATAAGATATTTAATTATATTAGAATGTTAACCGGACATTTATTCAATTTAATGAGTATATTCTGTATAATCTAAAGAAAACCCGTAAATAACAGTCCATTTCATAGAGTCGACACATTTATGATTTACCATTTTCAACCCTATTCCAGTGAAGAACGAGTGCTGTCAAAATCGTAGTCAGTCCGCGCCTTAAAAATATATTCAACCAATATTTTCCTCTGTATCCTACCCAGAGTGGGTGCCACAATGTTATCAGACATTAATACCTACAACGATATCAACGGCACTATGGAAATGATCGTGCTCTAAGTATTGTTATAGTACCTATCTACGTACGTACGTGCATCACATAGATATTGGCCTCATAAACTACTATTTTATACAGACACTCGAGAGACTAGAGTAATACAATAGATAATAATATATTTAACATGTACTTATATAACAGCTAAATTATTCTGTATTGGTTTTAGGGACCCGTTAAATTAACTGCGAACACCTAGTTATTATATTATATTTCTTACAAAAAAACCTTATCTGAGTTTCAGAAGATGATTTTTTCTGCCTTTAACGTAATAGTTTATGAACACAGATTTATAGCTCTAATCAGTTGTAAATAATAGAGTAATAAACGAATTATTTGCTCATTATCAATAAATTATTATAATTGTTTTCCTTATAGCCAAGGCAACGTCAAAAACTGGCGTCTCGAGATGTATTCAAAGTTAATAATGAGTTATTTACGCATGCACAATGACACTGTGAAAATCAAAAATTGTTTTTTTTTAATCAAAAATGTTGAGGGTTGACAGGCTATGTAGGTAAGTACTTAAAAAAGTTTGGTATTTTTGACACTTCTGCTTGATTTTTGAAGACATATTTAAACATACCTACTACCTAACATGCTAACATGCACTCGTTTTTTTCATCCCTCCCTCAGCTACACACACTGGGCAGGGCGAAATAATAAGACTTCAATTTTTAGTTTATGGCAACGGAACCCTAAAAATCACCTACATACCTAGTTTATAAAAATAATTTGATCAGAATAGTTAATCTAAACGGCTTATCTGCTATGGAGAATGTGTTCATTGATAAATATCATGCAAGAAGTGTGCAGTGTGCGTATAGATCCGGTTTTAATTTCCAATACATAACTGGTTTCTGCAAACTAGTGATTCCTTATGATGTGTGAAAAATATATACAAATATTGTCACAATACTTTCACTGATTGTATAGTGTAATAATGACGGATGTGACTTGTTTGTTTGCACTCATTCACCCATGGACATTCGACCCATGTTTATGTAGTGTAAATGGAAGTAAAACAAAATATAAATGCGAAAATTGTGCTGCACGTGCTGATGAACGGACTTGGCAGAAACTTATACCCTGATGGATCAAATTCAAATCAAATTATTTATTTTATAAGTAAATTTACACGAAAAATTACAATGGATACACATGTATCGCAGGCTACCTCAAACATTTACCAATATGATTCACAGATAGAAGTTATTTTCCAACAAATTAAAATTATAAAGGAAATTGTAAGTAATCAATAAATAATTTTGAATAATATGTAACAAAGTATATAAATAAAATTCGGAATTGTTAAACATCAAATTAAAACAAATAATAAAATTAAAATTAAATTAAAAACTATATTAGATATACAACAGTTTCAATAAAATTACTAAAAAATTAGGCTCTATAGAATGGGTTGGTGTGTGTCAGTGTATATGTGAACTGTCAACTCGGAACAAGACTTTGAAGCCAATTTATGATTTTGATATCTCTGAGTGTGGAGTACTTAATTGCGCAGCATTTCATGGCTTGACTATATATAAAAGAACAGTTAAATAGACTGAAACGTTGCGCAAAAGCAGTCTTGCAAAGAAGGAAGTCTTAGGACGACGCTATGAAGTCATAATCGAACCCAAATACTCCGGAGAATTTAATAATAGTTTGTGGTAAAAGGTAATTACTCTTTGGAGATAATGTGTGTGGGTAATCTAAGGGATTTCTAAACATAACTTTGAGAATAGAACGCTCTGCTCTTCCAATGAAGATCATGGATGTTTTGGCAGCTCCACTCCAAGCAGTAATGCAGTAGGACAGTACTACACATACAGTATACAGCCTGACACAGTGTATCATAAACCATAAGTGGAACCTCTTTAACAGCTCCTACACGCAGTAGTTTCATTATATAGATGAATTTCCTCAAACGACTAGCCAACTCACAAATGTGCCCCTTAAATGAAAGATTCTCTTCCAATAGGTACCAATCTCAAGTACTTCAACGAGTGAACCCTATCAATGGAGGGGCAGACACAAAGCCCTAAAACCCTCGATTCGCACTACATCTATGCATCTTAACCAGTGACGTCGTAGGGCAAGAAGCCTTCGTTTTGTGGAAACAAATGAACTTTGTCTTGTTAGGGTTCAGGGTAAGAATGTTATTATCCAGCCATTTTGCGACAAGACCCTATCCTTATTCAGCCTTATCAAAAATCTCAGCATAGCATAACATACCACTTCGATATCCCGATGATGATGATGATGATGACTCAAACAGTTTGGTTATATCGTTAATGTATATAGTAAAAAGGGTAGGACTGAGAATGCTTCCTTGGGGCACACCAAAGTTGATCTGGATGAAACATCAGATCATTTTACCCCGGGAAAACATCCGATACCTCGGTAACACTACAGATAAACCAGGATGTAGTAGAGGTAATATGGGATGTAATAAATATGAAATTGCGTATCTGGAATTCTGGATATGGATACGGATATATTGAATAAAATTATACCGCGGTTTCTGATACGGTTACGGATATGAAACTATTTTTAATTTCCGATAGTTTCGGATTGTTTCAGTTACGGATATTAGGATCTTATGGAAATGTTACAGGAAAATACAAATGGGCTAGGCCCGGCAAAAACAAACTCGTCATACATAACGTGTCTCAGTTAGACTCTGCCCCTATCGATTGGGTTACGGTTTCGGATACATTTTTATTTCGGATATCCGATAATTTCGGTTACGATTACGAAGCTCCATAACATACCTGGAATAATTATATATTTTTGTTTTTTACGACTGAGTCAGTAAACAAGCATATCTCAAGCCAACCGGTTCTTTCTTCGGTATGTTTTAATCAATAAATGAATTTAGACCAAGTAAGTATCTACTGTTATATGCATGAGATATCAATTTCTTTTGTTGCGGTGTTTTCACAGAATTGTATCTTGAGTTTATAATCTAATCTTTGATGTGTGTTGCTCTTTTATTTTGATCCACCCGTCTTTAAATAGAAGTCTGGTATCAATTCTGATTAAATCATCTTTTTATCTATTGATTAGTTGTAAAAATATTGGCTTAGATAGGTATATTGTAGATATACGTACGGGTGTATTATTTATGTATTTATATGTAAGTAGTATGTTGCGAGAGTCGTGAGAGACAAGTTATCGAACCATGGTATTGTTTTGATACCAATATTTTGTTACGTAGGTTGTTGTAAATATTTACTCTTGAGAAAAATAACTTGATGACATCATCAATAAATTATATTTGTGTTGAATAGATTAAAATTTCTTTATAATTACGCATAACCGCATGTGATGAGTAATACAATTGACGTACTTACTACATCTAATATTTGTTCAGATGTCGTGAGTATTAAAAAGCTATTTAAATACCTATTTATTTTAATTGTCAGTGAAAGTGTATGATTATCATGAGAAGAATCTGTTTTTATGTAAACCATAATTTCATCGAGTTCTTTTTCATCGTTTTCCTATTAATGAGTATCTAAATTATTGATTTTAACAACTTTTCTGTTTCTATGTGTTTCTGTTCTTGGATCCTACATCATGAAGATAAATCTCTTGCCTGTTAGTCAATGTATGCTAAACAATGCATTCTTAAGAAAAATATGATAGAATGGGCTTATTTTTTAAGTTAACGGCCGGGATCACCAATAAGTTTCATTTGATGTTAATTTTTTTAATTTTATGTCCGGTCCGTTTGATAGACAATTAGGCGTCGTCCAATCACGTGAGGTTTTAAGGCAATTTTTTTACACCCCTCCTTCCCTCGCGGTTAGGTTTTAACACTTTTAACAAAGCTCTTATTTATAATAGAAACATTATTCTAAGAATATTACGTTTCTGTTAAATATCGTACTGATTACTTAAGGTCCGGACCCGGACCGCGGTCCGCCATTTGGTGACCCGTGACGTTGGGTGTTTGGGTACCTCATTGCAGCTAGTAATTTCAAAACCTACGTCAGAGTCATAAACATTCATCTTACGACACTTAAAATGCTACGTCAATATAAAAACGTATTCCCGTATAAAACACGCGACGCGAAATTTTCCTGGAAAACTGGATTATAGGAAACCGCACTATAATTATTATTTATCAGCGCATTCATTATTATTGGTAGGTATTCTACAAGCCACGGCGAGATTATCCTCTAACAATTTGTAAAATGTTAAGTTCCCGTACTATGACGTTTGCTTTAAAATATGATGTGTACCGACCATCGATTATACCTTCATACGACTAATGTCATAGTCAAAGCCATTTATTCATTTTAGGTCCACCAAAGTAAGGCACGGTCAAAGCTACTGAAGTTACCACCGGTTCGGAAGTCGGCCTTTAACTTCAACTGAGAAGAATCCGGCAAGAAACTCAGCAAAGTAAATATTGACTATTTTTTCCGATAAGTATGAAAGCAAAAAAACATTTAAAAAAAACTAAATGCAAAGCTAAAGTTATCGTTCATATATCTTATGGTTGGTGTGTTATTGTGTACTTACTTTTTTGTTTGAACACAATCTGCTTTGTGTGCTGCTTACCACATTTGGCCACATCTTTGCTTGCCATGGTTAGATTGTAGTCAACCACAGGTCTATCCAAGAAGCCTACCAAAGTCCTAATTAAAGACTGTATCATATAATTTTTCAGTCTCATACAACAAAACACGAATATTTTTTTCAAAATTTTAAACTTTTCTGCCATTTTTAACTTTTTGTTTGGATCCAAATTCTGTCATTTAATCAATCTGAGGGTCCATACTACTTAGCATATTTGAATTATAACTAAAATCTAATAAGTAATAATAATATATAAAAGGCGAAACTGACTGACTGACTGACTGACATATCAGGGCACAGTCAAACTACTCGGACTGCACGTGAAATTTTGCACAAGGCCTGTGACAAGGCTTCCTTTTATAAAACATATGTATATGCGAGCACTAAGAAGGGATTTTTGAAAACTCTTAAAAATCTTTTATCTTGGGTATTGAAACTGAGCACGATTACTAATCTAAATAAATAATAAAGTTTCTCATTATTAGTTTTTTAAAACTACCCCTCAACCCCGTGGTGTTCAAGTTTGTATGGAAGAAATCTAACGCGCGCGGTCCGATTAACTTGAAACTCGGTTTAATACTTTGGACAGAAAATAAAGAATAATGAGTTAAAGGGTTTCTCTAAAATCGACCACTAACTGGGCAAAAAGAAGTAATTATGTTTAAGTGGAGTATGTTACTGCGTGTCTCAATTGACTCAAAAGTTGGTATACATTGGTTTGTTTTAAAACATAGAAATTATATCTCTAAGGAGGTAAAGTACTGGTACGGGTGAAACCGCGGGGCTGAAAACTATTAAAGATTAAAATGTATTTACCGTTTTGGAAACAATGTGGTACTCATGGAGGCATAATACATGAGTTTCCCATCTTCTTAAAAACTTGGCTGCTAATATTTTGTCAACGACAGTTCGCGTGTGCTGGAAGCAGCAGACCCTGAGCGCTCCTTCTGTGGCCAACTTATACCGAGGCCCGGGGGGAGGTCCTGGGGTACCAGCTGAACTTGAACTCTCTACGCCGGCGTTGTCAGCGCAACATTCTGGACTTGAGCCCTGTAAATAATATGAAAAAGTTAGCAATAATTTATTTCGTAACCTATAAATAAAAGCAAAGTATTTGGACAACGTCATATATAGACCTGCATACTGTTTCCTATTATTTTAGTTATATGTTTTGAGTGATGAATGTGTCAGACATGTGATTATGTTCGGAACTGGCAGACGAATACCCCTTTACCAATTTACTACCCGTGATTAAGTGACGCCACAAAGCGATAAGCCAAAGTGTCAGGAACTCAGTATAAAGTTCAAAGTGGGAGGGAAGGGAATTCCAAATATTAACCATATCACATTACCTAAACAGTAATTTTTATGACGTCAAATAAAATAACGGTACAATCAGCGATACCACAGATTACTAAATAGTTACTACGTAATACTATTGTAAAAAGTTCCTCATGCTTAATATAGTGGGCACGTAATAAGAAGCGAGTATCTTGTACAAATAAGTACCTTATATGATTGTATATTTTTATGTAACCTAATTTTATATATAACTATTTCTAGTTAATTGTATAATAGATAGGCACAAGGAGCCTGTTGTGATATGACTTAAAATTAATTGTTACTGTGATTGACTAGCTAGATCATTAGATACAAATGATCCAAAAGTGTAATGGTAGCATATGGTTTTATCTCAATACAAATACAGAGGATTAATGAAGGTTGCGTTTATGAATACCTACTAAGTGGATATTATAAGTGATATTATTAAAAAGTTCCGCATCGTTATGCAAAATACGGATGAGCGAGCGTTCACTTCCTTGTTTTATTATTTTAAAACAATGTAAAACGAGGAAGGTAGGTAAATCGTATATGTAAAGGATTCTTAAACAATTTTAAAATATATCATATGTAAGTATGTATATAATTTTGCCCGTTTCTTTATGTAATAATCAGGATAATGTTGGCTTTTACGGTCTTGTCCAGCCTGTTCGGCCACTTTTGCCACCCAAGCCTAAATATTGTTCATACTCAATGAGAATAACTGCAAATAATTTGATAAGCTTATTAATTACCTAATTAACAAGCTTATCAATTATCTTATCGTTTATTATTTACTCATTAATCACCTGATTAATGAGTAAATAATAAACAATTTAAATAAGTAATTGAGTTCTGTATTATGTATGAAATATTGTCCGGATTTAGGGAATATGTCTGGCTTTTAAAATATATGTGTTGTTTTAAAAAAGGTATGTTCAGCTCAAATTAAGCGCTAAGTCCAGCTTTTGTATTTTAGAGTCTGGCAACTCTAACCCCAGACACGCGCAAAATTGCTAATATGCGTAGGTATCCGCGTACCGCCACGGTAATAAGTAATATGCATAATGATAAAACTGTGGTAATAGTATCTATACTATTACCGTGGTACCACTATCCTGCGTACATTCATACGCTAAATATAAGCATGGGAAGTACAAATATATGGACTAGTTTACCTCTTCCTCACCAAATCTATGAATCCTAAATATAACTTGGTTATGAATTAGTGTTTAGAGTAGCAATGACAATATTTATACAAATTATCTTGGGTCAGGGTTCTAATTATTGCGCTTGAGAACCAGATCCCTTCTACTTTTTGTTTGCTTGATGTCGTCAATGTCGTGGTAAAAGCAATATAAGGTTGTGTCCTGACAGCGAATTTTGAAGGACACAAGTCTGCCGCGCGACTAGTTTGGACATACCTAGAACTATTTGAAATGTTCGCGATGAACGTTCGCGGCAATATAGCGACATTCGCTGATTCTGGACACACCCTAATATTACTAGCTTTCCGCCCGCGGTTTCCCCCGCGCCCCGTTCTTCCCCCTTAGGGCTGGTATTTTCAAAAAACCATTCTTATAGGCTATAAAAGTATACAAACTGTTGAGACACGCAGTAAAATCCTGCCCTTAAAACAACAACTCCTTTTTGCCCTGTTAGGGGTCATTTTTGAGAAACCCAAAAACACGTGTTTATTTATTTGCTATTCGAAGTATTTTAAATTAATCGGACCGCACGGTAGTTTTCTTCCAAGGTTTCTTCCATATAAACTTTAACACCCCCTTATGGATAACCCTTTTATGGATAGTTTTCAAAAACTAATAATGAGTAACTTTATTATTTATTTAGGTAAGTCATTGTGCTAAGTTTCAAATTTATAAACCCAAGGAATTCGATTTTTCATAAAAACAAAATCCTATTTACTCCCTTAAAGGTTGAATTTCCAAAAAACCTTCTTATTGGATGCACGTTATAACAGGAAATTCTGTGCAAAATTTCAAGTTTGTAGCCTCAGCGGCTTAGGGTCTGCGTTGATGAATCAGTCAGACAGTCAGTCAGGACAAGTTGTAGTCCAAAATGGTTTGTGTAATAATACGAGTACTTATCAGAAATAATATAGTTTATTTGTATCAAATAGGTATATAAGTTCAAAAACTGAAATTTAGATCAATTATATTTTACAATATATGTAATACAGTAAAATAATGTATTAGGTACATATATTTTAATTATCGTTAAATGAGTCCGATGTTAATAATTAGATATTTATATGAATTTAAAATGTTCAAGGATTATTAAGATAAAAAATAGGGCCTTCCTAATAGGTCACTTTTGACAGTGTGTCAAAAAGAGACAAATATAGTGCGACAAGGAGAGACACCCTCCTTGTCGAATATGACTTCTAGCATGGCCATAGTTAAATGCATTTTCAATGAATTAATATATTTATTGATTTAATGTTTCCATTTATAATTAATGTTAATCTACTATTAACTTTGTTACTAAAAACATTAATGCTAATACTTATTACAACACACTGTCTCAGCGAATATTTTCCATCTCAGCTGACTCGTGATATACGGTTCATGTGACATAATTATGTTTGCAATTTTATTGGTATCGTTAAAAGTAATTTATTCGAGAAGGTACTAAAACAAACAAAGAATCAGTTTATAAAGTATATGCATTATAGGTTCGCTTGACGTCAGACATGACCTTGCACTTCAAGTTTTGCATGCCGTTAAATATATCATGAGATGCCGTCATATAATAGACACGTGCCCTCTGCAGAGCCACGGGCTCCCTAACAACCTAGTCCACCACACATTTTGACTTTTCAACGTGCTGCTTTCTCACCATATTTTCTTTCACGGATAAGCTATACGTAACCGTACGTCCACAGGTACGTCGACATTTTGAATATATAACAAATATTTCATGCGTTTTAATTTATTACCTACGTTAAATTCAAGCGCCTATGTGACATAATTTTGTGATTCGATTAATGGACGCAAGCATGACAATAGCGACGCTAGATTCATTTTGCGTTCAAAACGTCATTACAAAATTACTAACGTCCGTTAGGTATTTGAGTATTCGAAGTATGGCTTTAAATAGTTCAAAAGTATTATTCTCATGCGCGATATACCAAATTATATACGTCACATAGGCGCTTAAAACTCATGTAGGAAATAAAACCATAACAAAAGGCACCAAACTCAGGAAATATCGAATGGAAGTCGGAAAACGAAACGCAAGGTGGTACCCAGCGGGTACTGCAGAGTACCCTACCACCGTACTATGGTTTCTTCAGGATGTTTTCAAATAAGGAAGGTCTGCAGCGACCTAAAATCTAAAATATAAAAAATAACAAGTTTCTGTCTATATGCATTTGATATATGTGCCCAAATAGGCCTCATTTGGGCACAATAAAAATGCGTAATAATTTTTATTTTGCTTGTATTTTAGTTTATCATTTCCATTTACTACAAGTATTAGAAAATCTTCGTAAACGCTTCCGAATTCCCTGAAGGTTTCCGAATCCATTTCCGATAACGAATCCGACAGTTTTAAAATAACCCTACTGGTGGCACTGGGATCTCCTACTATGAGCTATGATCAGATCTACAATGTATTATGGTGCATCCATGCTACGCGAACCGAGCAAGAGCGGAGCACGGATTCGCGTAACGTGGACGGACTTGCGAGCCTCGAACGAGTGTTCGGCTCGCGCTCGACTGCGTTCCGTCGATTGTCAGTTTTTTAACCGACTTCAAAAAAAGGAGGAGGTTCTCAATTCGAAAGTATTTTTTATTTTTTTTTATGTTTGTTACCTCATAACTCCGTTATTTATTAACCGATTTGGAAAATTCTTTTTTTACTTGAAATGGTACGCTTCCCGTTTAATCCCATTGTCATCAGATCAGGATTTGATTACTTCTTAGTGTACTTTGAAGTCGGTTTAAGGTTTTTGTAAAACAGTCCAATTATTTAGCTCGTTGTCAGTCCATACTTGACATCGCGAGCAACGAGCGAATAGAGGCTCGGATCGTGCTCGGTTTCGCTTAGCGTGGACGCACCATTATAGTTAATATTAAAATATTATGTTTTATTATTCAGTATATTGTAATATTATACAGACTGGCATCCTCATTCCGAAAATTGTGTACTGTGAATTGAGCCCAGAATAGCGGAATCAGCTACATAATAAGTAGACGCAGCGCATCGCGGCGGTTGCAAATAAACAGATTTTATGGGTCGATTAGGTAGGATATGAACATGATAGTCTCATTTCATGTTTTCATTTATGTATCAAAGAACTATCCTATATTTCTGGTTGCTTTTGTAGCCAAAGAAGGGATTTTGGAAATTCCATCCCTAAGTCTTCTTCTTCTTCCGCGGGGCGGAAAGCTATCGATTTTCGGTAGTCGTCGTCAGCGTCGCTTTTCTGTACTTTTAGGGGCACCCCCTTATCCTGCATAGAGAAATATGTGGTGGGTATGTCATATCTCATTTAGAGCGTGTCCATACAGTGTACATACATACCTACCTAAAATAAGTATTTTAGGTAGGTATGTATGTACCTATTATTGAAATTCATATAGCTAGGTAGGTACTACCTATAAAAATATGTTCAGTGAGACGTTAATTCATTTCATTATATTTGTTCAAATATAATGAAATGAATTAATGTATGCACACGATCATGTATTTGCTTACATTTACAAGATTCCATCGTGTAGTAGGTAGGTATATGAGGTGAAAAATGTCCACATTGGAGCTGTTTTTCAGTATAGCTCTAGTTCATAAAACGTTTTCAGGTATATGATAATTTCTGATTCGATAATATCGCTATCTTATCTGCTGCAGCAACTAGGTACAGAGTGTGTCGCGGGCCCGAGCTATTGTGCCGTGTCATGACCCACATACTGGTAGCTTTTCGATGACGTCATTGCGAAAATTTGGGTCATGAGGGCGCGCTCTCCGACTCCGAGGTATACCAATGCCGCCACCCGCTCTGCCGTTTGCCGCTCGAGGAGATTGACCCGAATAAATAGCACTGAATCGAGGTTCGGACAATAAGATATAAAAGTAAAGATGATATGAGATATAGTATGGGAACCATCCGTAAGTGTAATGCTTTAATATATTAAACTATCAGACCCCAGCGGTTTCACTCACGTTCCCGGGATAAAAAATGGCCTATAATCTTCTATATACCATAGGCTATCTGCGTACGAAATTTCATGATGATCTGTTGAGTAGTAAGGCGTGAAAGCATAACAAAAAACAAACAAATAAACTCATATTCGCATTTATAATGGTGCGTCCATGCTACGCGAACCGAGCACGAGCAGAGCCACGAACGAACAGGATTCGTTTGTTGTGCGCGTAGCATGGACGCACCATAATAAGTATTAATTAGGATGTCTCCTAATTCGAAAAAGAGGCATTTAGATATTTGAAAAGCGCTTGGACAGAGGCGGTCATTCCATTCACACACTGCTTGTGTAATAAAACAATTAAATTACTCTAATCTGACACAGTATTGAAGTCAGCGAAATATTTTCAATGGAATAGGTGCGTCGTGCTCTTTCGCTGACTAACATTGTCAGATTAGAGTTTTAAGTGTATTTCGAAGTCGTTGTTTTCTAAATTACTTTTTTATTTCGTTTCGTTTTTACAAGCATCAAGTTTTTAAGATTTTTTTCCTTCGACACCACACCCGTAGCTCCTATTATTAAACCAACCCGTCATACTTCCCTAACTTGAAAACAACTAAACCCATGTTAGTGAAACTTACACTGTTCCCTAAGTTGAAGAAAATAAAGCCAATAAAAAAGAATGAAAGAAATATATATAATTCCTTATCAATTTATGGTAACTATTAAAACGAATAGTCAAGATTTAATCAATTGCATAACTGATCGATATGACACGCTTGCTGCTAGACGCGCAAGTCGACGCGTGGGGGTCGTGAGTCGTGCGTGACATGACTAGCCCACGTGTTCCAGACTGCAAAACAAATATCGTGCAACTATTAGGTATATCTTTAATAATACGGCCTTACCCGGGTTTTGATATAGCTGCATATAAAAGTATAAACGAAGTCGAATCAATACTACTTTGATCATGGTAAGATCAACCTATCTACGGTATCTAATGACATCAAATTAGTTATGTACCTACCTACGAAAACAAATTATGTGGCTTATACGATCATAAAATCATAGTCATAAAACTCGTGGAACTAACAATCTAAAAACTGAAAAAGCTAATCAAGCATTTCGGATCCAAAAATATTAACATTACATAATAAAAAAAAACTTATTATTGTAATATTGTTTATGTTGCAAGATATCACATGAAGTTTTTATGCAAAAACGTTAAAGATAAATATTATTTCTGGTGTTTAATAGTTGATAAAATTTATCACATCACTTGTTAGCATCATGACTACTTTCCTTATGCTCATATACACTACAGTATATACACACATACATGCATATTCTACTGATTAACAGGAAAACGATTTGCCCAGTTTTACCAATTTCTTGTTTTTAGGGCTCCGAACCAAAAAGGTAAAAAGGTACCCTTATGGTGTCACTCCATCCGTCTGACACAGCGGTATATTTCAGCAACTACTGATGCTATTGATTTGAAATTCGGAATAGTTATAAATATTACTTACCCAATCTTATTAAATTGCATATGAAAAAATAAAAAGTGTACGAACATAAAAATATAACTTATAATAGAAAACCAGGGGCCTCCGACACAAATGACGTCAAGACAAGAACTTGATTTATACAATAAATACTCGTAATCTAAATGCTCAACGGTGAATGATTTGATCGGCGAAAGTCTGCGTGATGGGTTCCAGATATATCTCACTGGAAGCATATTCCTGCCAGACTGATCGTAGTTTCAGCACAATGTGTTAATCAAAAAGAGTTCATATAAGTGGATTTTCACTCTTCTCTTAGTCACAGTCGTGATGGATGACTGAGTGATGATATAACTTGGTTTACTGACAAATCTTTACGTAACAGTGAAAGTTCAAATAACTGCCGTCTGTCAAAGTCACATTTTGATGATTCATAGGATGATATTATTTTTTAGTTAGATACCCTACACACATCGTTACATTACATGAATTTCTCGTATAGAAAATGTACTGAAATACAGCTATCATTTAAATCATTTGAGCCCTTTGAAATGGAGTAAGGTGCCAAGAAAGTCGCATGATTATGCCAATAGTTGCCAAGTGCACGTCGAGCCACGCGCAGTGTAGGATTCCGTAGTCGCCCATCACAATATGCGGACTTAGAAGGGGGTGACTTATTACCTATTTTACACAACTAACAACTTCATCATTAGTAATTGTCAATGGAATTTGTACGAAAAATACTCGATTAAATTATAAAATTTACTGAAGAACCTGGGTTAACTGTTAAAGCCTACTTAGATATAATAGTTTTCTTTTTAACTTCGATCTATATACAATAATTACAGCTTTCTAGTACTAATAGTCTCTGAGCTACGCCGCCGCGTCGCCCCCGGCGGCGCGCCGTGGACAGACAGTCGGACGAAAATGGCGAAACTATAAGGGTTCATTGTTGACTGCGGAACCCTAAAAAATACAATGACTGTATTAAAAAATAATTAATGTGGTTGACGCATACAATCAACGATACATTTTTTATGTTTATCAAATTATAGGCAGCAACTAAGTAGGTACCTATCAGCTTTAATTTTAAAGTATGTAAATTGAGAATTGATTTTGATGTACCTTTAATACATTTTTAGTACCCAATTAATTTTAAATGAATACGAATTATCAAGAGATTCGCAGTATTTGATGCTTGTAAATATTTTGCAATATTTTGGTAGATAGTTATACGAGTAGCATGCTCAAAAAGATAAGTCTTGTAAATTATACAGGTATCCCAAAGTTATACGAGTAGTATGGGCAAAAACATAAGTCTTGTAAATTATACAGGTGTCCCAAAGTTATACGAGTAGCATGGGCAAAAAGATGTCTTGTAAATTATACAGGTGTCCAAAGTTATACGAAAAGCATGGGCAAAAAGATAAGTCTTGTAAATTATACAGGTGTCCAAAGTTATACGAGTAGCATGGGCAAAAAGATTAAGTCTTATAAATTATACAGGTGTCCCAAAGTTATAAGAGTAGCATGGGCAAAAAGATAAGTTTTGTAAATTATACAGGTGTCCCAAAGTTATACGAGTAGCATGGTCAAAAAGATGTCTTGTAAATTATACAGGTGTCCCAAAGTTATAAGAGTAGCATGGGCAAAAACATAAGTCTTGTAAATTATACAGGTGTCCAAAGAAGTAGTGTCAAACGGACTAGACTCCAGAGGTAGAGCTCTCTAAGAACTACCCGAATCACCCTTATTCGAGTATGCTCAGCTATTTTTTGTAGTTTTCGAGTTATGCCTATTTTTCTCGTTTTTTAATCAAAATCTAGCATCGATAATTTTGACCATAGTGACAAAAAACTCGCATGTATCTCGACTAATAACTAGTCGAGATACATGCGAGTTTTTTTTCCTAAGTGAATATTTCCATAGATAAAACAATTTCGTTAAAAACATTTATTTAAAAATAGAAGTCTGAAAAATTGACATTTATTTTTAAATCACGTTCAAAGAATTAGGAAACATTCAGGAGTAGTGTAACAATTCCTATGGCTATGATTGCGAATATTATTTATGTATCTGCTAGGTTGACTATTCAGCTGATTTAGAAAAAAATATCACACATTACAGGGGTGATTCGGTTACTTACCTCAGGTGCCCTACCTCTGAACTTCGGATTGACACTACTTGTTGTGACACATTCTCGCAAAAAAAACTCGCATGTATCTCGACTAATAACTAGTCGAGATACATGCGAGTTTTTTTTCCTAAGTGAATATTTCCATAGATAAAACAATTTCGTTAAAAACATTTATTTAAAAATAGAAGCCTGAAAAATTGACATTTATTTTTAAATCACGTTCAAAGAATTAGGAAACATTCAGGAGTAGTGTAAAAATTCCTATGGCTATGATTGCGAATATTATTTATGTATCTGCTAGGTTGACTATTCAGCTGATTTAGAAAAAAATATCACACATTACAGGGGTGATTCGGTTACTTACCTCAGGTGCCCTACCTCTGAACTTCGGATTGACACTACTTGTTGTGACACATGTATAATAATAAGCATTTTATTTACCCTTCACACCTACATTACCATCTGTCGTACGTATACCAAAATCAGAAGCGTATGTGGTTATTAAAAACCGCGTAAACTGAACCGCGTCTGTTATTCGTATCAAATATCATAGGCTGGTTTTTACAAGAGGAAGATATACATATAATATAATGGCTTAGCCTATATCATTCATAGCAGGCGTGATTCAACTGTCCTTTTATTGATTGGCAGATAATAACAATTTAAGACCTCTTTGCCTAACGATTTTATTTCCTATTTAACCAATCATAAGGAAATCAAAAATACTCCTGACAATTCAGTCTTAAAGAATTATTGAATCATCAATACTTTAGTGGCTTTCTGACTGCATCAAGTAAAGGTGGTACGTAGTGAATGGACCAACCAAGGAATATAAAAAACGGGTTAAAGAGTTGAGAGTTGGATCTTCGCTGAAAAGCAACTGAACTGCATGCCCATAATAAACTTATTTGGTGGAGTTGTATCTTTCCTATAGCATCAGGGTCGAGGCGTATTGCAAAATAAACAGTATACCGAATTAAGAAATTGAGCGTCATGAAATGTCTACATTTAACCAGGGGACTTCTTATTGCGATTCAATTGAGGGCTTATATGAAAAATGATACACGATAGACTGATCATCGTCAAATATAAACCAATACAATTGCAGGAAAACTGATGAGGCGTAAATTTTGACAACGATGATCGGACTTTGAAACTGATGGGACGTAAATTTTGACAACGATGATCGGATTATCGTTTTTCGTATCAAATTATCTCAGAATGTATGGAGATAAGTGAGATTATTATGACAGGATAACTCTTCAGTTTAGATAAAATTTTAATCGAGTCAAGAGTTGATGATGCTTCTTTCTAGTCATCCTAGAACAACAGGTAGACACACCAATATTATTTATGCGCATGATGGACTTTATAAATCTTATGATGCATATTGTTTAAGTGGTTAATTTGCTTAACTTAGTACACAAGCACAATACAAATATAAAAAATGCACCAAACGTCGATGGAAATAATTGTTGACGTAAAATAATGTTATGTAAATTGTAAATAAGCTTCACGTTGAATAAAATGTAGCCACAGTCTGTTAGCAAAAAATATATGATTGGTTATGGGTACACAGCTTTTGTTCTGTTTGCACATTTAAAGCTAAACTTGCATTGAAGTACCTGCATTGCAGTAGTTAATTTATAAAAAAAAACAGCGTTGTCCATTTCGGGTTAGTGTTGGGTTCCGTAGGCAGTACGATGAGGTAAATTTGGCATTGAAATCATATTCGAATAGTTAATTTATTAAATAACAGCGTAGTCCATCTCGGGGTGTTGGGTTCCGTAGTCAGTACGATGAGGTACTAAACCTGGGATTAGTGGACTATTACTCGTAAACTAGCAAAACTTACTTATCGATGATAGTTTTAAAATTCATTATACTACATAGTACTTTGAATATTGTATGATTTTAGATGTTTGCTACATTGATTATAAAAATGAATTCCTATGCAAATATAACTTACGAAGTATTCAGCAGCACTCTGCTCTGCCAGTGAAGGCGATAGGAGGCACCCTGGTGAAGGCGGTGCTGTGGCAGCGGGTGGTGGCGGAGCCAGTGACATCAGCTCTCCTGCTGATGCTGACATGCTGCCGGCAGCGGCCAGGCTTCGCAAACGGTCCGCCAGGTCCGTGTGACCACTATTGCAATTTTTTTTAGTGTCTTTCTCATCATTCGTACACAGATTATTTATTATTCTTGGCCGACGAAGCTTACGCGATGCGGCGCGCCATCGTCTCAAACGACATGCGGCATTGTTTAATACCTCTTCAGTGTCTCGGCACTGCAGCTGTTCTTCGTCAGACTGCGTGGTATCTTCGGTACCTACATGCTCATCTATGAAGGGCAAAGTAGTGTCGAGGGCTATGGGCGACGGCTCGCCATCGCTCGCTGATGCGCTCGACGGACCCAGAAAATCTCGTAAGGTAAAAGCAAATCGCTGACCTGTACTGATGTCTGCGGGAGCGCTATTAGGAATACGATCAGTGGACCCATTTCTTTCCTCATCGCTTTTGCCGTTTTTGGCATTAGCTTTCAAGGAGCCATTTTCATTTGAATTGAGATCCACGTTTATTTCTTGACTGTATGATGGCATTCTAAAGAATTGATAGTCAACAAAATTCATTAAAATATATTAATTACCACTTATTTAATCTGGAGGTATAAATAACGTTTTATTTTATAATATGAATCAAAACTGCTGATCCGGGCGTTTGTGAAAATAAATAACAAACCGTATCAAACAATCCACACATTTTTATCAGAAACGAAATTACACACTATCAGTGCCCAAAGCCACCAATTTAATTTCATCTGCATATAATCAATGATATAGCTAGGTAGCACTTTTTATTAACACGCAAACGTTAACTCACTAAACGAACTATAAACTTATACCCTATATTAACGAAACACATATCGTTCATTGTTAAAACCCGCGGGAATGCTACAAATTTATTTTGAAATGCATTCACATTCGGCCTCGAATTACACAAGCAGTGTGCGTAAACTGAGGCTTGAGCAGAGCACGCAGCGCACTACTGGCTGGCGCTAACGTCCTAAACTATACATATACTTTACATTCTCGATTGTACAATTTCTTGTTTGTATTGACGTATGTTGGCTTGCGCAAAAGTGTCCAGAATCCGCAGCGCCTCTGGCGGCAGAAACAAAAACTAAACACATAGCTTCCAACGCCATCTATAAAGATAGTTTAGGTATAATGGAACTTAGTGATGTGTTCATTCATAAGTACATGGTAGTGTTGACTCCTGGCGTTAGGTGGCTTATTGTGGTTCTACTTTTAAATTGAACACCTGTTTGTTTAGTAGAGATGGCTTTTTTACAATACAAGATAATGAAATAACCAACATAATATTGTAAACTACGTTTTCCAGTATGCACAATAATCTAGTTTGGCAACCTACGTTGTACAAAGAATAGATCGTTTTATCGTCACCCGTCGCCCGTGTTTGTTATATCAACGAGGATTGTCAAATTTTCTATTCAACGATCCAAATTGCTCTAACAATTGTTAAGTTTCAAAATTTACAATGGTGATACAATCTATCTCTTTATTTCCGTAACAGTCATTATATCTATAGTGAGATTAAAATAATTTACTCTTTCCTGAGCTAGCAAAAATTACAACATTTACCTACTGGTCAACAACAGATTAGTAATCCACATTTCGTTGATTGCATCAATTTGTCGCCGTATGATCATGTGCATTACACCATGAAGGCTGCAATTGTTAGGGGAATACCATCAATTGTAATACTAAGGACATATTTAATACCTGGCTCATCATCACCTAAGCCTATAAGCGTATCGAACTCAGCCCGAAGCTCAAATGCAGTGTTCGTTTCAGTGGAGCACGTTCGTGCTCTAAATCAATTCGTTATGTGCTTGTGGCTTTTAACGGCATGCTTGGGATTGCTGCCCGCAAACCCATCCCCGGCGATAGTTGTAGTACCCGGCGTGCCTGCCCCGATACTGCTGCCGACCACGGCAGCAACAACCGCAGCCACAACACGCCCTCCAATGCCTGGTACCATGGCTACAATGCCGCCTCCTACAATGGGGCCTCCGACAATGGGGCCTCCTACAATGGGGCCTGCTACCATGGGGCCTCCTACAATGGCGTCTCCTACAATGGCGCCGCCCACAATGGCGCCCCCTACAATGGCGCCACCTACAATGGCGCCACCTACAATGGCACCCCCTACAATGGCGCCACCTACAATGGCGCCCCCTACAATGGCGCCCCCTACAATGGCGCCCCCTACAATGGCGCCCCCTACAATGGCGCCCCCTACAATGGCGCCCCCTACAATGGCGCCCCCTACAATGGCGCCTATGACGTCGATAGGTGGAGTGCTTTTACCTCTTTTACTGTGTAAAGATGCACAAATTGTATGTATATTTAATCCCGATGAATATTTGATCCCGATCACAGGACCGCTCCCGATTGACCCCAGGCTGGGCACAACGCCAGCGTCATCAGCGGCGTTGCAGGGACCGCCTCTGATAGGCTATAGCGCTCAAGTACCATCTTATGATACCGCTGTCAAGTTTCCCAGACAAAAGAGAAACGTGAAAACTATGTTGAACATTCAATCATTATATAATAGTGCTGAAATTATGGATAATAGACATGAAATTCATAAAAGACAGAGTTGTATGTGTGTACCAATGGGGACGTGTATTCGAACTGGACCTAATGCCGGTGCTGGTATGATAGATATCAGAATAGTTACACCTGTAAGTCAATTTTTAATTGTAATCATATACAGGTCGTTGTTTTGGTCAGCGACGAGCGACTCAGGGTCGATAATACAAATGATACTGGTGATAAAAAAAATATAAAAAAAATACTTTATTTTTTTTAATAATAAAAATAAAAAAATTAAAATTTTGAAAATCATGTAATAAGCTAAAGTGTAGGCATAATACTCAACGGGAGTACGAGGGAGTAAAGGGGTGGGACGATGGCGGCTTGCGCCTAGCTTTAGTCTGTGCACGTGCCTAGTAACCATACTTTGCAGTAATTTTATTTCAAATTGAATAAGGTATTTCTCAACATATTTACAGTATTTAATGGAATTAAGTCCATTTTTGGGGAATATATATTATGTACTACCGCTCCTGGGTCGCTTGTCGCCGACCAAAACAACAGCCTGTATAGCTTCATATCATACCAGCAATACTGAACTTGCTCATCATTTTTTCATTAGGGTGCAACACAATGTCCTGCCGGTCAGGAGTACTGCTGTGGTGGCACGACCCCTGCGCAAATAGCTTGTGGTACTCTGCAAACTGTTCCTGCGCCTATTATTACTCCTGCCGCTGGACAAGCTAGTTTTGGGGAGTTTCCGTGGCAGGTTTGTTTTATTATATATTTATTTATTCCTAACGATACAAATTTTGTGTGCAAAAATAATCATTATTTAATTTAGGCAGTCTAATAAACGCCTTTTTAACTTTATAGTATTACTACACCAAAACGTCTCAATACCCTTTGGTGGTCGGAGCGGGGCGTTGACGACAAACAATTGTGGAGATACTTTTGGAGATACTATAGTTATAAATTTTATTCGATATTAATATTATTATGGCATTTCAGGTAATCATATTGACAAAACAAAATGACTACATAGCTGGAGGGGTATTAATAGATTCATTAAATGTTTTGACAGTCACTCACAGGTTAATGCCATACGTGTAAGTATTTATTTTTGTATAATTAACAACAAATAGACTTTAATTCTTGAATCTGAATAACTTTTTAAAACATCTTTCTTATCAGTGTTTCAGGAACGGCACCAAATGTTAAAGTTCGGATGGGTGAGTGGGATGCGGCTGGTACTTATGAACCAGTACCATACCAAGAATATACAATTGCTAAAGTGTTCAGTCATTCTTCATATAACGCTAATACGTTGCAGTATGATATTACTGTGTTACGATTGGCTAATGCAGTGCCCTTCACACCGAACGCAGGCGCTGCTACAACAATAAATAGAGCATGTCTTCCTCCGGCTGCTAATTCATCTTACAATGGTTTAAAGTTAGTATTGAAAAGGTTAATATACTGTGTGGATTCTTTAAGGATAATGTCGCTGGCTTAGCATGATGATACCAACACAGACCTCAACAAAAGATGACACCTCAAAGAATTCACCTCGATTTAAATAAGTAGTTAATTCATTATCATCACTAATAGAAGCGACGCGATAGTTTTGAATGAAACCACAAAAAATATTCAAGCAGAAATCGTATTATAAGTTTGGACTCATATCATGATAAAAATCATGTTTTTTTAAGGTGCGTGGTATCAGGATGGGGTAAAAATTTGTTTGGAGTCCAGGGACAGTATCAACAGATAATGAAGAAAGTAGAAGTTCCAATCGTTGCACCGGCGACTTGCCAAGCACAGCTTCAAGCAGCTCGCCTGGGTCCTACTTACACTCTGGATACATCCTCCTTTGTTTGTGCTGGGGGTGAAGCAAATAAAGATTCTTGTACGGTATGTATTTATTTTCTTTATTCACATTTTTTTCATACATTACTTGGGTGAAGGAAGAGTATAATACCTCAGAGTATATAAATACTGATAATACATTTTAAAATCCTGTACTACCTGTAGTACATTTTAAAAGCTGAATATGTAACGGTAATAATATGTAAAAACTAAAAAGACTTTGAATAATTTTTCATTTGTCCATCTTGTATTTGGATTCAGACTCAGTGAATGACCCTTCCCTGTTAGATTTGAATTCAGAGTGGACAATAAATCGCATCAATCAAAATGTAAAGCAAAACTACGGAAAATGAAATTCCTTATCAGTGTATCTTGAACTCAAAAATGATAATAAATACCAATCGCGTGGGCATGGTGTGCCCATTTGATACTTCTGTTATTCATGATTGTGGCCTTTTGTATGATATTAATAGATAATTTTTTTTATAGGGTGACGGAGGTTCGGGACTGGTGTGTCAAGTGAACGGGCAGTGGGTGGTGGTTGGGCTGGTGGCGTGGGGCCTCGGCTGCGCAAACGCTAACGTATCAGCCGTATACGTCAATATTGCTGCATTTCTTCCCTGGATACAACAACAAGTTGCAATGGCCTGATTTTTTATATTTTTATATGAATATATTTCACATTTTGTTTATTTGACTAGTATTTTATTCATACGGAGTCTAGTTATGTTTGCTGTAGTAAAAGGTTTTTCTATGATAGTACATAATTTATTTCAATAAGCAAAGTGGTTCTTAAAAAAAAGGTGAAGAAGCTTAACATAATAATTTATTAAGTTAACAGTTTATACAAATAGTAATGTAAACATTATAAAACATACGATTCCTAATCAACGTAAACGTTCGGCATGATTTACCTACTTAAAAAAAGAAATACTGCGTTCTAAACGCCACATTTAATTAACGATATATTAATAACATTAACGTAACTAGCTAAATAACTTAGCTTGTTTTCGGACGTAATCTAGTATTGCAGCGGGAAGCGAAACCCGCGTCTCGGACGACAACGTTCGCGGAGTGGGAGTGTGGGACCCGTTCATTCATCATCGGGCTTCTCTTGTTTAATCACCGGTGGAGGTGACGCGCCAGACGGGGGCGTCGCCGATGGTGCCGAGGGGGGAGGAGGTGACGATACCTCTATGTACTCGTCTGTATTGCGTTCCTCCTTTATCTCAGGCTCTCGTTTAACTTCAGCAGATGCCGTGGAAGTAGGAATAGATTGTGATGAAGGTTCTGGCGGCACGAGGGCCGCCCACGCGGAAGCAGCCCCGCGAGCATAAGCCTCATAAAATGCTCTTTGAGCTATTTCAGCCTCCTCGAGGTGAACAAAAGCGTGGTTATCCAGCTCGGCCCGGAAGAAGAATTTCAGGCCGCAACGTCCACAGTCGTAGGGCCTCGGGGCGGCAGCGTGCTCGGGGAGGTGACGCTGCAGGCCGGCTGCGCTGGTGAAAACGGCCGAGCATAGGTAGCAGGTGAATGCGCCGATACCC